>PVKS010008649.1:0-67381 GCA_004027875.1 Aplodontia rufa | reverse complement strand
CCACAGGAAAAACAGGGAACACAACCATTGTTAAAAGGCAAACTGATGGTGCTGGAGCAGTGGCTCAGCAGTGGAGCACCTGCCTGGCTTGTGTGAGGACCCAGATTTGGAATCCAGTACAACATATACTAATTGTCAGAAAAACAAACAAAAAAACAGGTGAAAAAAATAAATAAAATTCACTCTTTTCTTTCCCTCTTTCTCACTATTCTCTTTCTCTTAAAACAAAGGGTGGGGGCAAGCCTATGGAAAGAAGAAAGGGCCTGATACTGGAAATCAGGACTCAGGGGCAGGATAAGACTCAAGATGAAGCAAATATTTCACTGGAAAGAATAATCAATCTTGTCCTTTGCTACAGTGAGCCTCTGTAGGATTAGGAGAGAGACTTCTTTATTTGGCACAGTTAGGTCACTTCACCATGCAAGAAAATGACTTCACTTGCAGATGAAACCTAGATGCCATAGCACATAAGGCAGAACAGAAGGAGAGGAGATAAAGCTGAGAAAATAGGCTACTCTTTTCTTATTTCAGTCAGAGTTCGTGACGGCAAGCAATAGAAACCAACTCTGGGTGTTTGAAGTATAAAAGGAATTAATAGGATGTTCAATGGTGATCAGACTTGAAAGAAGGACTGGGAACCAAGATCAGAGCCATGCACATCATGATAGGGATCCATGGGGGCCACAGTGCCATCACATCTCAGCACTTGGTAGTAAAGTTTGCACTTTCAAGCCAGTTAGCTCTGGACAAAAGAGAGTACATTAAGACTGCTGTCACCACTTCCCCAGCCTTCAATCTACCTGGAACTGTGGAATCTGCCTTGAAAGCGGCTGCCTGTGATTGTGTATCTAGAATATGCACATCAAGGTGATGAAAGCCTGGTCCTCTGTCTCCTCTCTAGCAGTAAAGAAAGCCAGAGAAATATCTGACCTTTTTCGTTGATCTAGTGAGAGATGTCCCCTTAGCAAGATTCATAAAGCAAGCAGAACTAGTAACTTGATTCAAAGTCTGGGCAGTGACAAGAATACACATATCCAATGTGTATTCATGAAGTTTGGCAATAAGAAGGAACCCTGAAGCAGAGATTGACAATTTCCTGAGAAAAGTGGAGATTTAAATAAAGGAGAAAGAGTCAGTAGAAAGAAAGTGTTACAGTTTGGATATGAAGTTATCTCCCTAAAGCTCTTGTTAGTGTGGGAATATTCAGAGGTGAAATGATATAAAAGAGTGGTAACCTAATCACTTCATCCTAGTTTGAATGGAGGGACTAATCAGGTGGAAAATGTAGGCATGGTTGCTGGAGGTGGATCATTAGGGCTTGCCCTGCCAGAGTGGTTCTTCCTGTCACCTTCCCCTCCCCTCTTTCTCCCTTTTTCCAGACCTCCTCCACTAGGAGAGCCTTTCCCCAAGATGTTCTACCTTATCTTGAGCCCAGAGCAACGGAGTCAGTCATCTATGGTCTGAAACCTCTGAAACTGTGAGTCCCAAATAAACTTTTCCTCCTCTAAGTTGTTCTGTTGGTTATTTTAGTTACAGCAATACAAAAAGCTAAAACTGGGAGAAACAAAAGATATTAAAAAAAAAATTAGCAACGGCTGGAGTGGTGGCTCAGTGGTTACAGTAATTGCCTGGTATGTGCCCCAGCACCACAAACACAACTAAGTTTCGGAGCAACAACAACAAAAAACAGATGAAAAAAACTAAATAATGCTGATTCTTTGTTTCTCTCTCTCTCTCTCTCTCTCTCTCTCTCACTATCCCTCTATCTCTTAAAAAAAAAGAAATAGCAGATATTTAAGGTGTTTAATGACATGGTCTATGTAGGAGTCATGAAATCATGCAACTCAGAGCAAAGTTAAGAGAATTAGCTTTGAAAAAGAAAGTAAAATGAGAAAAAGGTAAGTAAACCTCTCTGGAAGACATTTCTGAGTACTATGATGCTTGGGATTTACCTACATGGTTAACCTTTACTCATCAAACAGCACTATTAAGTATTATATATTAAATTCTCTCCTGTTAATAATATTAATAGCATATATTGTAAAACATCCATCATGTTTCAGATGGAATCCTAGCTAACTCATTTAATACTAATAACAATCAGGTAGGCATTGTTACTGACATTTATACACAAGGAAACTGTGGTATCAGAGTCATCCTGAATTATCAATGAAGTCAGGATTCAAACTAAGTTTTATATAATTCTAACATTTGAGTATAAAATAATAAGTAATGCATATTTAACGGGGTGATCTTTTGAAACTGTGAAACAAATTACTCTTTACTATTCGTAAATCATGCTGACCTATGGCATGGCCCACCTTTAACTCACTGGGTATTCATTTCTGTAAGATGGTATGTGAATACTGTCTCAAACAGAAAGGTCATTGCTCAGCTCTAAGTTTCAATTTAGATTCTTTTTTATGTCTTTAAAAGATTTCATCTTGAAAGACAGGCTTTGTTGGAAAAGAAAGAATTCTTAAGTTCAAAAAATTCCTTTTACATATCAAGAGCAAGGCTTAGATGTCTGCATTTACAGTTTTGCTATAAGAAACAGCATAGAAAGGATAAAGGGTATGATAGATAAGAAAGATAAGTAAGTTCCTGCCACATTGAAAACACTACTTTGGTATTCCAAGGAACTTACTGAAAAATGGAAGAGATCAGAGTAGGAAAACAATAATGTTAGAGTCTCTGACGTGCAAAGCTCTCAAGAGAAACCTGGTAATTGGAGGGAAAATCCAGTAACATGCATGAAACATATATCCAGTAACATGCAAATGACTAGGAAAGTTTTCCTGAGATTGTACCTCTTATTCATCTCCACCTAAATAACCCTGGCAAAGCGAGCAGATGCCCTATGTGAACCAATGGACATGAAGGGCAATTCCCTTAGGATAAAGAAATTCTGGAGTTCAGTTATCAAATTAATAGCAGCTAAGGCAAGAGCCACACTGAAGGTCCAGGAGATCTCTGCAGAACCAGAGAGATGCTCTAGGATGGGCTCAGCTGCATAGCTGCTCTGGGACCTGCATATAGGACAGAAGAGGACAGACTCTTCTGTTACCAACAAGGAATGGTCCCACTTTTAATAATCAAAATAGCTTAAATAAAAATAAACAAAGCCTCTCATTTAAATTTAAATGTGAATAAATTATTCACCAAAACTTAAAATTCAAATAATGAATGCTCAAATTATGTTTTATATTAATTTTTTAAAAATTCATTTATCTATAAATTATGAGTTAATGTATGTATATATATAATCTTTTGGGAAGTCACAAATTATAAATTTAAATGAATTAATTACTAAGTAACCAGAACTAACCAAATGACATTTCTCTGTGGTTCTCAGATATTTCATTTGGATTCACAGAAATATTGGGCCAAGGACATAGGGATATTTAGACAGTTTCTAAATGAATTTAGGAGAGAGACTTGCTGTTATCAATGACTATAATTCAAATCAGGTCATACAGAGAAATTTTCTCAACTATTCCCAAATTCAGGTTAGACAATGACTCCAGGCCACTAGAGACCAGATGCTACAGGAGGAGAATTATTAGCCTTATCACTAAGTAAATTTTCAGCATCTCCTGTCCTAATTAAGAATGAATACAGAGGCATCAAAATAAGTATATCTATGTGCTCTAAACCTGATTTTTTAAATCCAGGGCACAATACCTCTTGGAATACTTGAGTTCTATCTAAATCAAATGAAGAAAAAGAAACCATTACAATCATAAATAATATTTATTGATAAAGACAAGATTTTAAAACTTCACTATTATTGAGCTAATGCTGTGGCAAGTTTAGGTGCCACGTTTTTTTTAAATAAACTGCTAAATATCAAGATGTTTGTTTTCTTTTTAAAGCATCCATTAATACTCAAGATACTCTAGAGACCTCATATGTAGATCTGAAATCATGATAACAATTTTGAAAGTTTTCAGAGACCCTCTAGAAAAGTCAAATTCTAACAGAAGAGGACTCTAACAGATTAGAATTAGTTCTATCTATAACTCTTTGGCCCTATTATTTCAGAAATTCAATAATTATTCATTTTTTTCTTTTTTGCCATGGCTAGAGAGTGATCCATTTCCTTTTCTGAAGTACACACAGGTAGGCATGTAGCTCTAACTGTCTCAATGTTAATAGCTAAGGATATATTAGGTTTGTTCTGATGGACACACAATCCAGTTAACATTTGGCTAGACCTACATTTTCAAAGTATGTGTATAATATTTGAATCACAACTGCATTATGAATATGAGTAGTTAGATTATCTGTTCAAGTAATAGTTATTGAATATTTCCCAAATATGTACTTGATGTCAATGTTCTAGGACATCCCAGTGAACAAAACTAAATCCCTGCTCCTAATCTACTTTAAGTCTAGGACAGACTAGAAAGCATGCATTTGAAAAATATTTATCACTAATTATAAAACGTATAGTAACAACAATTTCCCAAGCATTAGCTATTCCTTTAAATTATATAATACTTTCTTTTAAAGAGAGGGCACAGTGAGAGAGAGGGAGAGAAATAGACAATTTTTATTTAGTTTTTCATGTGGCTTGCGTTACTGTGAGACTTTATTGTGTACATGGTGCTGTGGTTTGAACCCATGTACTTGTCCATGCCAGGCAAGCACTGCAACTGCGGAGCCACTACTCCAGACTCTATAAATTACTTTTAAAAGGTTACCCTTATGTATTTTCCCACAGCAGCTCTAAATAAAATCTCCCTTCAGCTTTAAGAATATCTTGAAAAAATGATAATAATATTCAAAGTGGTAGAAAGTTTTGGACAACTTAAGTAAAAATACATTGAACATACCATTATTCAAGCAAATCAAAATACCTGAACATCAATACTAAGAAATTACTACTAGAACTATACATATGTAGTACTGTTATAGATAACAAATTCAGAAACTGAGAAGGGAACACTTGGTAAGTGCTATAACTAAAGTATTAAAACAAGAATATTTCCAAGTTTCATAAAACATTTGAAATTTGAGACAAGTGATTGAGTTCTATGCAAAGGTTATATGAGTTGGGAGCCACAGATGGCAAACTATAGTGGATGTTCTCTATGTTTAAGAAATTTTTATAAATATATATTTGTTCCCTTTCTAAGCTTGGCTAAACATTTTCTTTTAATATTTGATTCTTTTGAACTACTGCAATTATATTTAATTGTATTAAAATAGTTGTAGTAGGTTATTATGAGGATGGGCCAAACAATAGCAATCTTAAATGAACTAGGGGAAAATCTGTTCTCATGATTCAAAAACATCTATATTATGTGAAAATTTCCTTTTCTTTTGCCAATCTAAGTAAAATTTTGATTTTATAAAAACAGCTAAATTTATTTTCTTTTTATTTCTTTTTTCTTTTAAGAGAAGGACCCTGTCAGAGAGATCATAGGCCATGATTCTCTCCCATTCTGTACGTTCTGTAGTTTGTCTCAGAACTGTTTTGATTAATTCCATGGCTGAGCAAAAGTTTTTTTTAATTTAATTGCACTTACTCATTAATTCTTGACTTTAATTCTTTCCTTTTGGAAGTCTTGTTGAGGAAGTAGTTGCCAACTCCCATATGTTAGAGTGCTAATCCCCATTTTTCTTCTAGCAGTTGTATGGTAGCTAGTTTAAACCCTACTTCCTTGATCCATTTAAATTTGATTTTTGTGTAAGGTGAGAGATTAAGGATCTAATTTCACAAAGAACTCAAAATAACAAAAACCAAACAATCCAATCAATAAATGGGCCAGAGGGCTGGAGTAGTAGCTTGGAAGTTACTGCGCTTGCCTGGCATGGGTGAGTACAGGAGTTCAAACCCCAGCACCATATACACAATGAAGTCTCCAAGGAATGAAAGTCACATGAAAAACTCAATAAAAATTGCTTCTCTCTTTATCTCTCTCTCTCTCACTGTCCCCTGTTTCTTAAAATAAATAAATAAATAAATCCTAAAGCTCTGGTATATATATACAATGGAGTTCTACTCAGCTTTTAGAAACAACAATATTGCAGCTGTTGAAGGTAAGTGGATGAAAATGGAAGAAATCATGATGAGCAAAGTTAGCCAAATCCAGAAAGTTAAGGGCCGAATGTTTTCCCTCATTTGTGGAGGCTGGAGCTAAACTCAGGCTTGGCGAAAAGGTAGACAAACTCATGTACTAGAACCATAGAACAAAAATGCAAAATGTCAATATTTATGAGATACAGTTGCAAGATACTGCATAAGATATTTGCATAAGCTATACTGCATGCTTTTACAGAAATATAATGTTTAATCCTATTGTCAAATATGTCAAAAAATAACAAGAGATGATAGGAAGGGAGGAGAAGGAGATATGTTGGAACTGAGTTAAAGCAAAGTACATTCCAAGCATTTGTAAGTATGTCACTGTATATACTATAGTCATGTATATAGAAAATGTTCTTTATAGGCATAAGAATTTTCTCACTTTACTTGGGTATTTCAGGAAAAATATAGGAACCAGAAGCATGGCAAGGGACCAGAGGATGGGAGGAGGGAGGTAGAGGGGTGCCAGGGCAGGGAGATACTGAACAACTTTTATTGATATATTGTGTGTATCTATGAATATGTGACAACAAATCCCATTGTAGTGTACAACTATAATTAAGAAAAGAAACAAAAAAAGAGAGGAACAGTGAGAGAGAATCAATTTTATTTAGTTTTTTCATGTGGCTTTCATTGCTCCAACACTTTGTTGTGTACATAGTGCTGGGGTTCAAACCCTCATACTTGCACATGTCAGGCAAGCACGGAAACTGCCAAGTCATCGCTCCAGCCCCCAGATAACACTTAATATCTTTGCTCACTCTACTGATCTGTCCTAGAAGGTCACAGATTCTGGATGCCTCTGAAATTCTCTTACCAATTTTCTAAATTTGTTTGAATTAATTTCTGTTTTCCACAGAAAAATATATTCGAGTCGTTTGAGTAAAAAGTCAATTAATTGCTCTAAAGTCACTTGGAATAACTTTTATCAAAATCTTCATTTTAGTTTCCTATCTACTTACTTTGCATAGAGCTTTTTAAGCACAGTCACAAGTCAATAACTGTATATTGACCTCCTGAACATTTCATTTTGAGGATCAATAAGGCCAGAAAGTCAAAGTAACTCAGGTGTTCTTTTTAATTCAAACTTTGTCTTTCATTAACCTAAATTTATTATTAATTTAGGTAATTAATTTTGGTAATATTGAGTCAAATATCAAAAATATGCACCCATACATTCTAGAGCCAGAATTAAATTTTAAAAATTCTTTTTGCTTCACTTTTATATTATTGATATCTATATTTTTGAATATCAATATGATTAATGTTTTTATCTAATTAGAGTAGCAAAATTTGTGGGTTTTTAAAAATTAACATAATTTATTTATTAGCAGAAATCACATGGACCCAAACCAATGAAAAATGTTGAATCACCTAAACATTTTATTCTCCAAGTGATCATTTAGGAGCAACATCCCTAGATAAATACCTTTAAAATATAGAAACACTGCTTCTGCTTCATGTATTATGTCTGTTCACATCGGAAGAGTCTGTCTGGGATGTTGTGAACAATGAATGAAGGATCATGCATAGAATGCTCAATAAAGCTTCCAGTACATGAGATAATGTTAAATTAATACTAATTATCACCAACAAGGTCTTGAAAAGCTGGCCCCAGCCTTCCTTTGTAGCCTTAAGTCCTGATTTTTCTACTTTCTCAGTCTCTAGATAAACCACATGGAGTGAGCAGCATTTCCCAGAATTACTGGAATTGTAGGCCTTCACTCAAGCAACACCTGTCTAGAATGTCCATCCATCAATGCATGCATTAGGAAAATCCGTGAATACCCAGTCTGAGTGTTGTTTTCCTTTACCACTCCCCAATACTCTGATTACATAAAATTTGTTTCTAAAACCATCTATATTATTTCAGATTATTTTGACTCTTTAATTGAATAAACAGTAAATTCCGATAATAGTACCTAAAATTCTGATATCTAATTTCAAATATATTAATAATATATGACAGGTCTTTGTAAAGGTAATAGATTTTCTTATATTGCTACTTTATTTCATGTGACATTTAAAAATAATATCAATTTATATTGATGGGCTGGTATAAAAGTTAGGTTAAAAAATGCAGGGTGCTTTTCAGTGGAAATATGATCAGAACCTAGGAATTTCTATTTTATTTGACTATAAAGAATATGAAAATATCTTTGCAGGAGAAATCATTTACCAAGAATTGAAGATTAACCCTGAATTTTTCAAGGAGGAGAAGAACATCTTAAAAATTTAAATGGAGTGAAATCATAAAATAGTACTAAAATGCATAAATCTGCCCTATTCAAAATTATTTTTCATAGTGACAGTTTTATGATTCATAGGTTAACAAAATAATTATGTATACTAGATTATTTTATTACATCCAATTGTCAGGTGAATGTCACATTCAAATTTTGCCTAGATACCCCACTCTTTTATATGAGATATATAATTTAGGTAAAAAACTGTAGAGAAGTGTCATATTCCTTGGAATGAAAAATTGAGTTCAGTGGAATCAAATTATACAAGGCCTCAAGTACTAATAGATTAGACAAGACTCTGAAAACAGAAATTCTAGGATGCTATGAATGTTTATAAAGTTGACTACATAGAAAATAACTTAAGGTGATAATTAAAGGACCATCTCAGAAATTTTTCTGTGACTTAATATTTCTGTGATTTCAGAATACAATTATTTTGTGACTCAGCCAAATTTCAGCATT
The DNA here is from genome assembly GCA_004027875.1 of Aplodontia rufa. NCBI lineage: Eukaryota > Metazoa > Chordata > Mammalia > Rodentia > Aplodontiidae > Aplodontia > Aplodontia rufa. The sequence continues at coordinate 58,579 of PVKS010008649.1, read as the reverse complement.
AATTTAGGAAGCTAGACCACTCAAGAGAAACCTCTCTAAAATTAAGCAAACAGATGTCTGCTGATACAATTTGCTAAGTAATTATTTATACCACACAATTAGTTGGACTTGTGTAAACAATAACTTAGACTTTTAGAGCTGTAGGCATAATTTTGTAGTGGAAACCTCTACCTACATTTTCCTATCAAAGAAAAGGGCAAACATTTAGGGATGAAATACATTTTATACAATATATGTGCACATTCAGATTTTCTTTCTACTTGTAATCTTCAGAGTACTGTTTTGGATATTATAATAAGCTATTTTCCTGATTACTTAGTAAAGTTTTTTTAATCTATTTTGGAAAAAAGTTTATCCATTAAACAAATTTGAGGCCCACACTTTATACACTACAACATGTGCATGTGTTGTATGATAGCACTTGGATATCCTTTAGGAATCAGGAGAAACCACCAGCTTAATCATGGATGGCATCCACAGTGCAGAGGCTGAGTGCTGCCTAGGAAAGGTTAGGGGCTGAAGTGGTGGCTTGGTGGTTATGGTGCTTGCGTGGCATGCACGAGTAAGCAGGTTCGAATCCCAGCACCATGTACTCAACAAAGTGTTGGGCAACAAAGATCACATGAAAAACTAAATAAATAAAAATTGCTTCTGTTTTTCTCTCTCTCTCACTGTCCCTCTTTCTTTAAAAAAAAAAATCATGTAACTTTATCATGTCCTGTAAACTGCATGGCTCCAGCCACTGACTTAGAAAATGGTCATTTATTTCCTAGACCAGAATACCATGGCTTGCTTGCAAAAGTTGGTAGGTTCCAGACTTGTGTTGTTCAACCAGTCATGTAAATCTCCCTAACTCACCAATAAATATTAGTTATGGGAAATAGTGTACATGTGTGTGTATAATTTCTGCAGTAAGTATGTCCTAAAACCTTCCTAGGAAAACATGGTTTTGAGTTTGTAAGGAGAAAACATGAAAAATAAACCCCAAAACGACAACTTAAAATGTTGTAAACCAATAGCTTTCTTGAATTAAGTGCTATTACATGCAAAATTTCACACCCAGAGTATGAGAGATTCCTCTCTTTCTTTTTACGGGTTATAATTATTGTTCTCATTTTAGTAGTAAATATCACAGTGTTTCCAGGCAGAAGTACAAATTCTTCCCCTTGTGTTTTTTTCTGTTATTTTTTGTTATTATTGTTGCATTGGTATATATTTTTCTTGTTCTTTTTTAATTCATTTTTATACAGTATATGACTCATAATGCACTCGTAACTGTGCAACTACATTTAAATATCAGGTTCCTATTAGTGCAACAAAGTATCCAACTAACAGCTTATATCACATAATAGAGATATTTTTTCTTTAACATAATCGTAAATCAGGGAGTACATTTCAGATATCAAGGAAAAAGTCTTTTTAAATCTTCCCCAGCTAGGTTCACATTCTTATAATCCCAGCTACTCCAGAGGTTGACACATGAGGACTGGCAAATGAGAAGCCTGCCTGGGCAATTTAGAAATACCCTATCTCAAAACATAATGAAAAAGGCTGGGGATGTCGCTGATGGTAGAGCTTTTGTCTAGCACTAGGTTCAATCCCCAGTACCTCAAACAAACACACAAACAAACAAAAACCTTCTAGCTTTCCCCAAGTTTCAAGAATGACTAATACAGCTTCAACCATCTTGACTACATTCCATGAAGAAAGGAGATGGATGTGTAAAAGCCTAAAAGGTACATGCCAGTTGAATATGCCTCCACTTTAAAACCAACTTTCAACTTGCATTTAAGAACAGTGATCATTATAAGGGAACATGCCCATATTACCTGAAATCAAGACTTAGATAAAGCATTTTTATTTGAACATTGACAATACAATTGAGGTTTATTAAGCAGAAAAATGGGTAGGCAACTCTTAATCTCTACTACAGCACTCACAGGCATAGTAAGCTTGCAAGGTATGTTGTTATTATTTAATTTCTGTGTTAAAACATACCATTTATTCCTTAGCTCACATTGTATTATCAGACACACAATGATGAGCATGGCGAAACAGAAAGAGACCCAAATTCCAGCCTCAGCTCCAGTCTATAAAAGGTGTGAATTTAGAGGGGAAAAAAATACATATAACCTGAGCCTTAATTTCCTCAGGTACATATAGATAGAATTTCACCCTTCTACCTGTAATTTTTAAATGAACAGTTGAATAATTGAAAGGACATTTTAGCTGTATAAAAAATACATATGTAATCATAAGTCAATTTAAATATTTATAGTAAATGAGTTTTATGCTACAAATTGTATCCAATAAAAACACAACATTCACAACTGCCTTAATTTCCAAATAAATTACAAGGAATGGATGAAATATTGAAAGTATCAATTTTAAACCCTTGAATTCCTACCATATATTTAAATTTTTTATATTGGAAAAATAATAACCAATATTAGCATGTAAGAATTAATGGTAAAACTACAATGACACATGGAACAGTTTATTTTAAAAACATCCATGTTTGTACTTTAGAGGTAAAAGCTAGTTTAATATACCAGAAGAATATTTTCAGTATTGTTGCCTTTAATTGTCATTATTATGTGAACAATTACATATAAATATAACAAAGTTAAGGCATGGAAAATCATAATATATATAATTTAGAAATTTATTCTAGCTTTCCCAAGTTTCTTTTCTTTTTTGTTTTAAAGAAAGAGAGGACAGTGAGAGACAGAGAGAGAGATTAAAGCAATTTTTATTTAGTTTTTCAAGTAACCTTCATTACTCAGATACTTCATTGTGTACGTGGTGCTGGGGTTCAAACTTGTGTACTCGCACATGCCAGACAAGCGCCATAACCACCAAGCCACGGCTCCAGCCCTAGCTTTCCCAAGTTTCAAGATGACCACTGTAGCTTCAGCCACCATGACTAAGATCCAGTCAGAATGGAGATGGACATATGAAAGTCAAAAGGCTACAAGCCAGTCAAATATCATGCAACTATAATAATATGCATTATATATTATGTGTATAATTTTCTAAACCTTAATATTTATCTTATCTTTATAATACTTAGAGAAAATTAGTCAAAAACGAAGTGTCTATTGTCATTTGTTATAAGGAAATGTTTTTCATAGTTTAAATGCTATTCTTGCCTAATAGAATGAAGAAGTGATACCAAAGTAAATAAAAATTTAAATTAAAACAATGGAAGAATTCATATTTCCATGTAAAAATTCCTACTTCATCAAAGTTCTTTTTATAAAGGGTTGGCTTTTGTGTTTCTTCTTTTTTTCATTGAGAAGAAAATTAAATCTTTTATTGATTTGTTTTAGTTAAACATAACATTTGGATGCATTTCGACTCAATCACACAATCATGAAATATAATTTGTTCTACTGAAATCCCCAGCACTTCTCCACTCGCCTTTCTTCCTCCCCCGGCTCCCCGTTCTCTGCTCTATTGATTTTTCTGTAATTCACTCACAATTTTATTTTTATTTTTTTAAATTTATTTATTTATTTTTGCAAGCATGGTAGACAAGTTTTATTATAGAAAGTAAAGCACAGGGAAAAGAGCAGACTTCCCCCAGAGTGGGGGAAGGGGACAGAGCCCACAGTTTTATTTTTAAATTAGTATCATGTGGATATATTTGATATTGGGATTCACTGTGTTGTGTCCATGTATGCACATACCAAAGTTCAGTCAGATTCAGGCCACTTTTCTTTCCTTTACCTGTCACTTCTTCTTTCCCCTCAATCCCCTCAGTCTACTCTACTGATCTTTCCTCTATTTTGATGAAACTCCCTCTTCCTTTTTTTCCTTTCTCTCTCTCTCTTCTCCCTGACCCCTCTTATTTTGGATTAGCTCCCACATAGAACAGAATACATTTAACCTTTGACTTTTGGGGACTGGCTCATTTTACTTAGCACAATAGTCTCCAGTTCCATCCATTTACCAGCAAATGCCATAATTTCATTTCTTTATGTCTGAATAAAACTAAAATTTTTTGATGTAGATTTTCACAACATATTTTCTCACCTTTGCACTATTAGTGACTTGCAACAAAAATGGAAAACCTAGTGTTAAATATAACTTAAGATGTTGCTCCAACATATAAAAACTGACATAAATCAAAATGGTTTCTAAGTATGTCTGGTGCATTAATGTATGAGCTCCAATGTATTAAATATATTTTTTAAAACATTAGGTACACATAAGATATCACTATTCATTATTTACTCATGGTCCTTCAAAAGCTAGTTAGAATTTCCAACTGGGCAATATTATTTGCTGAAGCAATTAACAACAGTTTGAAGTGAAAACTTGTTAGTGGCAAAGAGTAATTCTGTTTTTATCACCAGTACACAATATAGTAGCTGGCATAGCAAGGCTCAACATATAATTTCCAAATTAATGAATAAATGACAATGTATATGATCAGAAAGACTTGGATTTTTAAAATATTACATTAATCCTTGTGTGAGCTAATACATCCATTGCCAAATTCACTTTTAACTTAAAACAAATTTTTCATTATTATATTTAATTATTGAAGATTGCTTTATTTTTATTTGATCTCTGTAATAAAGTTGCAACTTTAAAAGCATCTCAAAATTTTAGCTTTAATGATTGTCTAAGTCATGATCATATAATCATAAATTTATTATATTAAAATATTTTTAAATTTGATTAAGTATCCTTAAAACTTTCCTATTTAATTAAAATTATGTTTTCATCTATACAAAACAGAAAATTTCTAGACATATTCATTGATTCCAACTTTTATTAAGAGAAAGAGAAATGGAGAGATTGAGATAGAGAGAAAGAGAGAGAGAATCAATTTTATTTACTTTTTCATTTGGGCTTTTTTCCCATGGTTGTACATGTGGTGCTGCAGTTTGAACCCTGGTCCTCGCACATGCCAGGCAACCGCTCCAACGGCTGAGCCACTGCTTCAGTCCCCTCGTTACAATTTTTTGAAATAATTATCTGCTGCACACTCTTGTAAACCACTAAATATATATATGTATATTCCTATATACATGCACATATTTTCTAATTGGAAATATATCTACATATACACATATATTTTCTAATTGTGAAATACACACATATATTTTCAACTAGAAAAAGAGTGCTAATGGGACGAATTCTTACACTCAGATGAAAGATGTTTTTCAGCAGTGATCCAATAATATTTTTATCAAGTTAGTACCTAATATTTCTAGTTTAAGATTTTATTTTAAAAGAAAATATGCAATGCTAATAGTCAAAATATCATTTTATTTTAAGACTGGAATTTATCTAATTTTGAAAGTTATTTCTTATCAAAGTGCATGATGACAAGAATATAGGAGAACGAGACAAGTGCCATCAACATGAAATATGTCATGAAAGAGCTAATGTGGTTTCCCATTTCATTGACACCAAATGCTTGTACCGTGGCACTGGTTTTATATAGGCACTAGAGAATGGTGGAGACTATGACAGGCAGAGTTAACAAAGGAGCACATTCCAATCAAGAGAAATGGCTTCCTCCAAAGCAGGAAAGTGAGTTGCTGAAGTCCATAGAACAAGTATGAGAAAGAATTAAAAAGTCTGGGCCTATTAGTAACATTTCTGATCCTAAATTCCAGACCAGCTCTTAACAGGCAATAAATAAAAAATCATTGAAAATCCTAAGAAGCAAAGAAATATGATCTGAGCTATATTATAGGAGGTTTAAATTACATGAAGCCCTAGGATTAGAGGAAGAGGAGGCAATGAGAATAGTTAAAAGCTATTGTCTTGATTAAACTTTAAAGGACTTAATATTTCTGAGGTAGTAAGCCAATGCACTTCAGTTCTTAGTAATGTGTTAGTCCTCATTGTTTTATTACTCTTCCACTGATAGTTTTTATTGGCATTTATTACTTCAAGAGAGTCAGAGGATTGACCATGGAATAAGTGAGTCATTTTTCTACTTTGAGATGCAAAATGGAATTACTGAGACCCTTACTGAGCAAAACTAAAGTCTTAAAAAGCTATGTGTATGTGTGTGTGTGTGTGTGTGTGTGTGTGTGTAGTGTGACAGAGAGAATGAGAGAAAAGGAGGGAAAAGGAGAGGAAGGAGAGGTGGTGGGGAGGGAAAGAGAAGGAAAGAGAGAGAGAGAGAGAGAGAGAGAGAGAGAAATTGATTTTCTGAATTTTCAGTTTGTCCTGGTATTAATCATAGAAGAATTTTGGTAAACTGTCCAACAAAATTTTGCTATGTGCCATAAGGAACAAAGGACATAGTACATAATAGTACCATATTACAGTAAAATTTGTTAATGATTAAAATAAAGTTTATACAGTAGGATAAAGTGAATAAATATGATGATAATAGTTTTAAAGCAGAGATGATTTTGTTTTTTTGAGAAGGGACCACATTATTATCTCTCTTCCTGTACCTTCAAAAGGAAGCTCTCTGGCTTGGTACTCTGTACTAACAGGGGTAAACCTCAAACAGTAAAATATGGTCAGGTAAAGAGAGCACAAAATGGTACTACTATTGGTTTATTTTAACCATCAAGTAGCATTTTTAACATTAACTGATAGATAGATATTCCAGGTATTGAAAGTGAAAAAATGTTTTCCCTTTGCTGTTTTAAGCAAAAAAAAATTCAGCATTGGAGCCCCTAAATCTAACATTATGGAATTCATCTAATCTAAAACAATCCTTTTTTTTTTTAATTTCACAAGGCTTATTAGATGTAAATATCAGAATCAACATTACATCTTACCAAATATGGCTTTCCTAGACATTTTTCTCTGCTTTGTAATTTATTACAAATTCAAACAGAAGTGAAGAATAAGATCCTCCTATTATCAGAAAAATTATTTAATCTAATAATTTTTGGAGATCTCTTTTGCCTTTTCTCCACTAAATATAAGAGGACTTTGAAAAAGGACATGAACAATCACAAAGGTTTTTGACAGCTTATTAAACTACCTGCAAAGCAGAGCACATACGTGCCAGGGAGATAGGGTTCCCATATTGGGTGCTGTACTTTGGCCATCAAGATTGACATTTTATTTGCGATAAAAGTTACAAAGGCTGGGAAGACAAGATCCATCCAAGTGAGAGTAGGTTCTCTTAAGTGCTGTCCCTCACATTACCATATAGATGGAGATATAAATGAAGCATACTATCACTTGTTGAATCAAATTGTAAGTGATGTTCAGACAGATTAAGATTTCATCATACTGAATATCAAGTACAAAAAGAAAGTATCTATTATCCTCATAGGCCAGGTAACATTTAAGTCATAAGAGTAAAACAAAAAAAATTACTTTTGGAAAGATAACCCTACTAAATGTAAAAGAATAATATATAATTATTTGAAGACAAAATTCCTCCTAATATAAAGATGCTGGATTCATGAAGTCAAGGAAAAGCAAAGGCATTATGTTATTTATTAACTTTAACTTAAAATATTAAGCATTTTCTTTCTCCATATTTTCTTAAACTGACTCTAAATGCCCAACCTCTACAAAATATTCTACCTTCGAACAACAAAACTTTTGGCTGCTCAGAGACATTGACATGGACAGATAAGTTAGGACTACTCTGTTTACAGTTGTTTATTTTTCCATCAGCCAACATTATGCATGAATTAGAGCCAGGCTGGAAAAGCACAAGGGCTGGGTGGGTGGCAGGTCCACTGAACAATTCCTCAGCACATACTGAACATCCTCCAGGGAGCGCACTCTCATAAAAGACTGAAGCTGAAACCGAATGGATGTGATTAAAGAGTAAGTTGAATTTCAGTGAAGTAGTGTGTGGAAAAAGAGACAAGGAAGGACTTCTTTTTATTTCATTTTATTTTTTTCAGTATTAGTGCTACAGCATTATGCACTACTAAAAAGGAATTTTTAGAAGGAATAAGATGAAGATGCAGGACAGGTAAAACAAAAGACATCAGAGAAGGTGGCAGCAAAAGAAACTTCTTCACTTAAGACAAGTAAAGGAGAAGAGGAACGTACCTTGCATTTAACAGGAGGGGAGACAGAAATTGTGAACAGATGCAGGGAGATTTATGGATTTGCTTTCGGTAGGATGAAGTTCCTGTTCTACATCTCTTATATATGGTCAGTCATATCAGCTGGACCCTCTCCATTACACATTATTTTAGAAGGTTTTAAAATATTTCTTACATTAAATATATTATTTTAACAATTCTAAACATAAAAATAAGTTTTCAAGCATTAGAAAAGTTGTAAAATTTTTAAAAAAGTAAGAAAAGTTTTTTCTTAGGGAAAAGCTAGAGTAAATGATGATATAATAGTGATTTCGAAGAACAGAAATAAATATCTTATAGTTGATCAGACTAGATAACAACTAAGGACTATTTCATTTATTATGTTTTAATATTTTATTTATACTGTGATGGTTTTAATTTTTGTACTAGAGAACTCCAAGTATATGCAATAGTGCAATAGTATAATGAACCTTTATTTGTTCATCATTCAGTTTTATCAATTTATCAATTCATGATCAGTATTATTTATCTGTCACCAACTCCTTACTTCTTTATTATTTTAAGAAAGTCCCAGATACTGTGTTTACTTACCCATAAATATTTCAACATTTCTAAAAAATAAAGATCTTAAAAATACCATATATTTAAAATGTCAAATATAATATTAAAATGTTTATTGTTCCATAATATCAGTGTTCCATTTTTAAGGGGGATTTTCAATAGAAGTCATGATTTCAATGAAAATGATTATTGATATTTAATTTTTTTATTGGGGAACTGTCAAAAATTCCAAACTCAATAGGCTGGTGTTTCTTTACGTGATCGTTTTTCCTTCTATTAAGTGTCCTGTTCCCTTTTCTACCCTACCAATTTTTATGTTTTGATAGCTCCATCAGGAGAGTATTAGAATAAAGGAAGATATGATTAATGAATTTCAAATATATGAAGACATAGTAAGTAGAAGAAGGAGGTAATTTATTCTATGTTATCCATAAAGACAAAATTAGGGTCATTAAATGGAAATGACCAGGAAAGCTGACTTTTGTACATGCTCATGACTTCCAAATTGTATCCCTGTCTCTGACATCTCAACAGAACTACACGTGAATATTTTAAAAGTTCTTAACATCTCCAAATATAAAGGTAGTAGCCGTCTCATGACTAGCCCTCAGGAATATGGAATACTGTTTTAAATCTCTATGCTTTAGAATTTTATTTTATGCCTCAAAGGCATGTACTGCTTTAATAATATACATGGGCTTTAGGGAAAAACTGCTTAGGATCAACTGAGTTATGGCCTTACTACTTAATAGGCATGCTACTTTAGATGGGTTATAATATCTCTCTGTGTTCCTATTTTTCTTCCAAAAATTGGGGATTGTATTAACAGAGTGCTCACAGATGAACTCTTAGAATTATATCTGACACCCCAAAATACTTATATTATTACTACTGCTACTACTACTAATAATAATAACAATAATAATCAGGTATCAATAGGTTTTTTATATAAAATGATTTCAATTTGCTATAAAGCACTTATCATAATCTGGTATTTGTCTTATATGTGAAATTATTTACTTCTCTCTTTTTAAATTTTATTTTTTATAATTTCTCACATAATAGGCTTTCAAGAAATATTGGTGAAAATGAGTGATTTAAAAAAAAGGAACTATAGCTAACAGAGTGAAGCTTCTCAAGGGTAGGAGACCAGTCTGAGACTCCTTGATAACATTCCAACTCTCAGATCCATGCCTGACGTGTCTTAAAGGTCTGATAAATCTTTGCTCAGTGAATGAGTTTACATTGAAGAGGGGACTTAAGAGCAATTAAAGGTATATAAAAATGGATTAGTCTGCCTAGTGAGATGAACTATCCCATCACTGTTACAAGAATTATCTTTAACGATTACTATGGTAAAGGTTTCTGCACTGCACATATTATAGGACCATATATTTACATAAATTATAAGATGCCTTTGGTTCTATATTGTGTACCATTATTTGTTAAGCTAGGAGTAAAACGATATTTACAACAACCCTGAATTTTAGGTAGATATACTATTGTCTGTATCTTTAAATATACTCTACCTCTACTAAAGAAAATGGATGGAGGGTGATAAAAATGTCACTTTAAGAAGTAGTTGTCTGAAAATGTTCTGTTTAGAAATAGGTTGTATATTCTAATTTCAAAAATATAAAGTAACTGATAAGATATAGCTTCCAAAAATTTATCTTAAATCTAGAAGAATACATGAGTTTAGAAAATTATATTAGTATAGCCCTAAAGGGCAATTATTAAATAATATTACTATTAAATTAATGTTTTACAAGTTAAACATATTTAATATTTTGAGTAGAGTTTAATTAACTGTAAATGTGAAAGTCATTTAATTTTCTTCTTCCTTATTTTTTATGATTATTATACTCCATTTTCAAATAGTAAATGATGTGGCATAAGAAAAGAATAATTTGTCTAACATCTAAAATGAGCCTGATATTTAAAATATAATTTCATATACCCTATCTAGCCAATCATTATTCATTAAGCATAATAATGACATCATCTTTCATTTTTCTGTGCATCTACAGAGAAACTAATGAGTCATCCTGTTTTAACAAACTTTTGACATCAAATATTTTACTTCTTCCCAGGGCACATATAATTACTCTTCACTTAACTTTTTCTCATGAGCAAGTACTTTCTTCTTCTTCAAAACAGGAAGTTGTAAGGAAAACTAGTCTCAATGGACCAGCAGAAAATAAGTAGTGGCAAATTTATATGAAAGGGTTTCAGGGAATCAATTTATACTGCTCTTATTTTTAATCATTGTTCTTTGGTTGACCACAAATCTATATGAAGCACCAGTTATGAGTCTAGTTTAATACTATTTCCTAAATGTAATTTTCTAGATTGCCCTTATCAACTCTGCTTTTAAAATATTACCTCAAATATTCCTAATATTTTTCTGTGCATTTGGCTGTAGGCATTGAAAAATAGCTTTATTAATTAGAACTCTAGGATTCTAACAATCACTCTTGCAAAGCTCTCAACTACAACGGATATAAGTGTACCTTTCTCTACATTCTGCTACCTCTTGCTTTTTTCTCGTTTTGTTCAATATGTGCCAAAAGAAAAATGCAAATCTCAGACAGTGCACTAAGAAATAATAAAGTCTCTTGCTCTAATTTGCTTCTCCCACAAATTGAGGGAAATAAATCCTTCTCAAGTGGTTGTTCTAAGGAAGTAAATAGCATAGTGCTCAGCACAAAATAGGCAATAAATAGTGTTTGGACCATTTTCCTTGTATAATTGTATTTAATCTCCATGTCTAGCAAATTTATCTGCATTTCTTGCCATTTTCCCTAAACTCTTCTTTACATAATAGGTGGGATTGCAAATGTCTTTAAAAGTATTTTCTACCGACCAACACTTGTCCCAACCACTTTCCTTTCCCAAGACTACTGCTTTACAGCCTATTGTTAAAAAAATAAAAAAACAAAAAAAAAAAAACAGCAGGAAGAGAGAGAGAAGGGTCATTTATTGGGCTTTAACACAATAGAATTTAGCATAAATGGAATTTTATATATATATGTACTGGAATGTGACTCAATCTTACATTTACTCAAAATTAATTTACAATAAAATTTGTTTGAATAGATAGTAAAAATGACTATCACCATACCATGACAATTTTCATTTATTTTAACTGAATTTCTTTAATAAAACAGGGAAACATTTCTAGTAGAAGATCCTTATAAATTTAACAGGAAAAAAGAAGATATACCTTACCAGTTATTTATTGCTATCTTGGACATAGTGAACTTGCCTGGGTATTACTATTAATTGGCAATTTAATATTGAAAATAACATTATGAACACAGAGAACACTGATGAGCTTAGGTATGAAGTTTTGGAGACCTCTTTGTAACCTGACCTTCTGACTACCACAGGAATTACTAAATATCTAGGACTTGTGATTCCCAATATTATGTTCTCCTAATCCCATCCATTTATAATGAACTAATAACTGTTTTTACCATTATTAAAATGTTATGTTTTAATTATAAATTTCATCATCATCATCATTGTAATCATCTTTTATGAAATGTGAAACAGATTTTATTAATCATAATCTTAAATTTTGGAAAGTAGGATATGGAGACAATAAATAACTGAAGAACTTGCAGGAATCACTTGTAAGAACTGAAACTCAATCTCAATTTTCTTAAATTTCAAAATACTTATCATATAAAAATACACACAAACACACATTCATCATGCCCACAAATATTTAAGGAAGGAATTAAAAATGTTTTGTACTTTATTTGATGTATTTAAGTCTTAGTTCTGTTTATGGATTTTAGGGATAAAATGGCCAGAAAGCTAAAACAGTAATAGTATATTTTGGAAATATGTAAAGAAGGATAGTAGAGAAAACAGGAGGATAAGAAGGGAAGAGAGGAAGGAAAAGAGAAAAGTAAAAGGAAAGAAAAGCTTGAATAAATATTTAATAAATTTTAAAAGCAAAAAAATTTTCCTTTAATTCAATATTTTTATCAACATAGCATCACGTTTTTAAATAAAAATATTGGTAATATAATTTAGTGTCCTGCAACATAAAAACTGGTATGTCATTAACTCAACATTTAAGATGATTCAATTATCTGGACATTTAACTCAGGTTTACGTTTTGGTCTAGTTATGAGTTCTTTTGTTTAAATTAACTTGTAAAAGTCACACATAACTTCCTTTATCCAGCATCCATATCTTCTGCTTGTCCATATAGTTCCACTTTTGCTTCTCTTTACATTTCTTTTTTGTCTTTTCTGTGTGTGTGTGTGCATTTAACATTTCTTATTCAATTGAATGTAAGTTGTAGATCGGATATCTAAAAATTACTCTCTACATGGTCACAGTACAACCATTTAAATCAGCAAATTAACATTTAAAATAGTTCCGCCACGTAGACTTAGTACATACAACTCATTCAAATTCTGACAATTATCCCAATGATTCCTCTCTAGATGTGCTTTGTTGTTGTTGTTGTTTTTCTTTTCTGTTCTGATCTAGGATCCAATCCAATATCATATCTTTAATTATTTTGGTCATATCTCTTTAGTTTATTTCACTGGAACAGTTTCTAAATATTACCTTTTCTTTTGTGATTTTAATACTTGTTTTAAGAGTATGGCCAGAAAAAAAAGAAAGAGTATGGCCAGTTAGTTTATAGCATATTTGGATTTATTCTATATTTCTTTATTATGAGTTTCAGATTCTGCACTTTTATCACAGACACAAAGAAGTACCCACTTTTCCAATTATTACTGATTATTTCGCTAAGACTATAACTTCAAACATCATTGCAAAGTTATTATTTTTTCTTCTGAAATTAACCAGTGAGCTAAGGAGATGATTTTGAGACTACAGTATTCTGTTCTCAAAAAGATGTCACTGTCCAATTTTAGCATCTATTGATGATTTTTGACTGGGTCCCTTATTTCTGTGAAGGTTGCCAAGTGACCATTTCTAGTTTACCATTCCTTCTGCATTTACTAGTTGGTACTCTGATGAAACGAAAAGCTTCCTATTTTCTCCATTCATCTACTTAAATTTTACTTCTTTATGACAAGTACTCAGTAAGACTTATTCAGTGCATTGTAATCTGTTATGATAATATAAGCATTTATTTTCATGCTCCAATTGTCGCAGAATTGCTGAACGAAGACCCGCCAAGCTGGCTCTCATTTTTTATTTTTGTTTTGTCAACAACCCATCAGATTTTGAGGACTGCATTGTAAAACAGGTATTTAGGGCTTCTGTTGGGCTTTCATGGCCCTATCCCTATAACCACCCATCACTCTAAAAGTCCTGTTACCTTTTAGGGAATGCTACTTACTATCTAATTACTTGGTAGAAGAATCATTACTTCTGGAATATTATTGCTACTTGGACCTTTTAAAAGACACAGCTGGAAAATGTGTTATGAGAATGCACATATTACACACACGTCTTCCCCTCATATATATATCCAAAAGTTCACACTGCTGCACCTAAGTATAATGCAAAACAAAAGCCTTACAATTTCCCTATTTGTAAGTCTCTTGATCATTAATATATTTAGTAACGTTCTCTTTTCCTATGTGAACTTATTAGCTGTTACCTTACAGCAATGCTTCCTCAGTACTACAGACATTCATCTCATCTCTTGAACCCCAAATTCCCTTTATTCCTGGCTCATCAAATCCTACCTGAAAAGAACAGAAAAGACAAAAAAGGTATTAAAGGGAGGCGGGGAAAAATAAGAAACAGGAAAGAAAAGAGGAAGAGGCTAGAAGAGAAGGGAAGGGAAAAATAGAGGAAGGAAACAATATCTTTGGAGGAAAAAAATGAAGATGAGAAGGTAAAAAAAATAAGAAGAAAAGACCAGGAAGAAAGACAAAAAAAAGTGTGTTTAATCTGATTTAATTTGATTTGATAACAACATCGATGACATTTCAACCTTTTAACCACCATTTGAAAAGTTGCAGCTTAGCTTCAGTGTGCTAATAAATATCTTTCAACAACAGATAAAATCTCAACCAAATCAAGAGGTATACATTTCAAAGGAGTACAAACCTAATATTTACTAGGAAGAAGAATTATTGCAGTATATATTTTCTTATTGCTTTTTGATCTTATAAAATGAAGACAAAGGGATGCTTAGGTCTTTAAGGGGTCACATACTTTTAGATAAGGAATAAGTTTTTCCTCCACTAACATTTTAAATTGTCTATTCACAACTAAAAGTTGTCAACCTAAATTCTACTACCTTCACCAAAGTTTTCTAACACTCCAAGTAATGTTGATAAAAGGTTTCACATGAGCATCCAAATCAGCCGTTAACCTGAGGAAGATGTGCTTGACTATGAACGCCTTGAAGGTGAGAATGTTCAGCGCATTTGCTTTGACTTTGCAACACTAGGAGAGGGCTTAGAAGACAAAAGGTGCTCAATAAATATGTGTTCACAGAATGAGTGGGTCAGTTCTTCAGATCTCATTTTAATTTAGGAAAATTGTGAAATTAGTCTAGAGTCCAGAGGGTGTTCACCACAGCTGGCTAGTTATCACCTCCGTACCTCCACAACTCCAGCACCTTGTTTTTCACATATTTACATCTAATATCCTCTAAGGCACCTTAGCAATCCATATTCATCTTATACATGTAAAGATTTTTATTGATTTCTTCAAGTAATTAACTCTGCACAAGTCACCCTTTGAACCACATCTAATCTATAGTTACCAAGGTCATTTCAACTATGCAAAATTCATTTCTCTAAATGAACAACAGGGTAATTTTAACTTCTGTTATTTTCCAAAATGATGGACTTAATTATTTTTCTTCATTTTCAGAGTATATACATATAAATTATTGGAGTGCACTGGGCTTCCAAACTAAGAAGAATTTGGGTTTGTTTTGGTGTTCTGTATCCGGCTCTATTTTGTGAAAGACTCTCATATCTGTTACCATTTTCAGTTTTTAAAACAGCACACAAACTAGGTATTATCATCTTAATTTTAAGTAAATCAAAGTTTTCCAAATCACATAGTCAGCTAGTCATACATGGCTACTCAAGCTCAGCAATATCAACTCCATATCACATACCTTTTACTATTCCAACCCAATGTTTTTCTCAGCTTGTTATGAAATAGTTTAGAAAAACAAACTAGTTCATGAATCATTGCTGTACCCTTCATCTGGACTCGCACATTGTGATTTTTTTTTTTTAAGAGAGAGGGAAAGTGTGAGAGAGAGAGAGAAACAATTTTATTTAGTTTTTCATGTGGCTTTCATTGCTCTGAGACTTTGCTGTGTCCGTGGTGCTGGGGTTTTACCTCGTAGACTCATGCATGCTGGGCAAGTGACATAACCACTGAGCCACTGCTCCATTCCCTCACCAATTGTTACTATTTTTTTTCTCTCTTTTCAAATCTGATTCTCTTTTCCTTATGTTCTCTGTGGATATGTGTGGATTTAGATATTGGCACACTGATTTTTTTTTTCTTTTACTAAACTACATTCAAGTAGTTTACTTGAACTACATCTTGGTGCCTTGCAATGAAATAACTCACTCTGAATCCCCTGAGAGCATATGCTGCTTGTATACATACTATATAGGAGTGTATTTGCCACAAATATTTAACATTTAATAATGAGGAAATTATTAAAGTAGATTAAGCAATTTTCTGTAGAATCTTCAAAAACACTGATATCAGAGAATACTGACAGATACAGAGACGGGGGATATTCAGGGAAATTAACTACCATGAAATCTAAATACAATACATCATTTTTAATTGGGTCCTATATCAAAGAAATAAGATGTAACCATCTATGAATGACATTTTGAGAACTACTGAGAGAATGTGAATATGGTGTCATATTAGATAATATTTAAATAATTTTTATTATTTACACTGTTGTTTTTCAGCAAAAATAATAATTTAATGTTTCTAGAACAGTGTTTTCTCTAAAAGTATGTATGCATACTCAGATCCATACAAGTCAAGTTTGTAAGTTTTCTCTAACATACAAGAATACAAACGCTTATTTACAACAGTCATGTTTCTATTACTTTTATAAATGAAGTGTCTGAATGTCTACAGTTTTTTCCTCAATGCAGCAGTGATCATTTTCCAAATGGGTTTATGGAAATATTTAATATCGTGGTCATTGAGACAGGAAGAAGTATCTACGGGACAAAATTATTGTTAATACTAGGGATTAACATTAGGGTCTTGTACCCACTAAGCATGTGTTCTTCCACTGAGCTATACCCCAGCCCATAGGAAAAATTCTTAATAAACAACCTGGGAAAGAAATAAAACTTTACTGCCTTGGGACATTGTTGGTTGTGAATGTGATGCTTGAAAATTCAGTCATCTAGAAATAATGAGGGGAAGAAATGAAGCTAATTCCATGCTTTCACTGAATGGTTGAATTCACCATACCTGGATCCACCTTTTCTCTATTACTTATTGTCTTGTGAGATAATAAATGTCCTAATTTTTCTTTTAGCCAGGCCTTCTGTTACTTGAGGCATAAATACCTTATTTCATTCTGAATGCCTGATGCTGTCCCTGGTTGCTCATGTGAGAAAATTACAAGGTTTAGTGCAGAATCCAGAGTTTCTTGAATCACCGTTTGGCTCTAATCTCACTGTTTTTCATATGACCACATTCCCCTCAGCCTGCCGTTGCAGAGAATATTCAGCAATTTGGAGTGGCAGGTCCTTACACTTCGCTGTCTCTTTTGTACCGTTGCCTGAGCGAACAATGTCTGCAGCCTCGCTTTCCCCACCCCAAAGCCTAGCCTTGTATCATTCCCTGGTTTCATTTTTTATATTTTAAATCTCCAAATCAAAGTACTGAATTTTTTTTACCTTGCCAATTCCATTATGCTTGCTTTTAATATCTCCCCCAGTTATAAAACTAAGATATACATAGTAGGGAAAGGGAGGATTCTAGTTCTGTCTAAAAAAACTAGGAAAAGAAAAGTGAAGAGCTGGAGTTTATTGTTATTGTAGCATTTGAAAATAATTCTTAGAGTTGAAAGACAGAGCTGAATTGAATAGAATAGACACCTGAATTGAAGGAAGCCCTGAGGATTATGCAAGGATGCAATGGATTTTGTTTTTGTTTTTATTGACACTACTCAGAAGTTGGAGGCAGAAATTCAAGGGACAGGTTAGAAAGAGGCTGGGAGGAGGATGAAGTATACTTAATTGGAAGGTGACATCAAGCAGGGCAGTCTTCTTGCAGCAGAGCCACAGTGAGTGACATGACAAATACACACAGTAGCACCCAGATCACAGCAGCAGGACTAACAGAATCAGACTCAGGTCAAACACTTTAGACTCTATGACCTGCCACAAGTATGTCATGAGGAGACTTTTTAACAGCACTGATGACCCAGAAGAGCTGTAATTACAGTAGAAATTTGAGCTTATATGTTAATGTGACCCAAAAGCATTATCATTTTGTCACTTGAAGTGCATCTGTATTCCACCATATCTGTTCCAATGACTTATATCTAGTAGGCATATAAAAATAACTATTTGCTTGATTAAACTAAACCAAGTTGACTAAGTCTCTAATTAGCCATGATCAGTCAGTCCATCCTTGGTTCCCACCCAGGAGGCAAAAATATCCTGAGCTGGAAAATATTTTATTACTATCAAAACAACTTTATAAGACAAATTCACCTGGATGATGTTCAAAACAAAACTGAGGATACATTTTCTTTCTCTTCTTTTCAGGAGCAACAAGTATAAATGGTAGTAAAGGTAGTTAAAGTGGTAGCAAGGGCATTCAAAATCTCCAATATGTTGAATTTTTTAAAATTACCATACTGCAAATGCAAATTTGCGCCTGCAACACATTGCTGTCAAAAGAAATTGATCTCTGTGTGAATGATAATCCTTAAGCTCACGGCCTCTCTGAGGAAATGCACCTGCAGCAGAATGACAAACGAGGGGAGGCGATTATTTGGCACCTGGTCTCTACGGTTACAGGAACCTGTTTGGAAATAGAAGGAGCACAATCTCCTGAACAGTAGAACTGATTAAATTCATATTTTTCTGGATCTCTCAATTCTTTCTCATATATTTCCTGGACTTATTTTATCCATAAGGTGACCTTGCAATATCTGAACGGAGTCATAGGGATTTTTAGATTATTTGCAGATTCAAATTTTAAAGCACCATAGCTCTTTGACCAACCACATCCTTCTGGTTGTCCTTTTATGAGATGACACATGGTTCAGCTTGTTGCTATCCAGGAGATGATGACAGAGACTGGGACTAAGTCAAT
Organism: Aplodontia rufa; assembly: GCA_004027875.1. Taxonomy (NCBI): domain Eukaryota; kingdom Metazoa; phylum Chordata; class Mammalia; order Rodentia; family Aplodontiidae; genus Aplodontia; species Aplodontia rufa. The sequence goes on along the minus strand of PVKS010008649.1, from coordinate 39,725 downwards.
GACAAAGAGCTCTTTCCAAACTAAGGATAAATAGCCTTTGTCATAGGCATCTTCTCTGATACCATTGCTTTCATGACTCTCTGCTGAGTGACAACAAAAATACAGCCTGAAATTTTTTATCCTGTCCACTTCAAGTTTCTGCATACAGGCTTGATATCTTCAATCCCAGATTTTTTAAACTTTATTATCTATATTTGTGTTGAATACTTTGCTGTTAGGGACACAGTACTACATAGTGAACGTATATAGCATATCTGATAATTCCAAACTTGTACCAGGATGGTGGCTCTAACATCAATTGACTCAGGCTCCCTTTCAAAAAATTCACATGAAAACATCCATTCTTGTCTTGTCTGTTTGGTTACACAATATGCGAAACATTTTAAAATAATTTGTACTCTATAAATTATATCTCTAAACAAATTCAATATCATAAATTTTATTTTACTTAAGGATCACATATTTTATGCTTACCACCTCTTTGATTTTTCATTTATGATGAAGTGATAAGATACAGAAATATTTTTGTGAACTTATTTAGAAATTATTGTCATTATGAAAGGAAAAATACAAATATTATGATTCTGTACTACCCACACATACAAAAAGAGAGGTGGGAAAAAGTGTAAAATGAAAAGCACTAAACATTGTTAGTGATTAGGTTGGTTTTGTGTGCTAAGGTTATGTGTGGTTCTAAATTTTCTTTTGTAGACAAAACAGGGAAATAGAAAATCACCCCCTACTTATCAGAAAGTTAACAAGGGCATCTTTAAAATTTTATAGATATATTATTGTTATTTTTAATCATTTTATGTGAATTTTCTAAACTTATGAAAATTGATTTACTTTTATAATCTGAAAATGGTGGCATTAAATTATATATATATAGAAAAGTTATTTTTAGATAGAAAAACTTGCATAAGTCTCACTATAATTTGTCTAAAGTTTTTTTTTGTATAAGCAAAATAAATGGGTATGCACAAAGTAGTTAAATAATGAAACATAGTTTCAATCTAATTCACAATTTAAAAACTCCATGAAAAAAATATTTTTTTAAAAAGATCTATTTACAATATTCTGGGCTCAAACTCAGACTTTCATTAGGTCTGTAATGATTTATTAAACCTCTGAAACTAAAATGTTTATTTATTTATTTTCAAGACAGAGAGAGAGAGAGTGAGAGGAGAGAGAGAGAAAGATTATAAATTTTGTTTATTTTTTTCATCTAGCCAATGTTTCTCTGATACTTAGTTGTGTATGTGGTGCTGGGGTTTGAAATTTGGTCCTGGTACATGCCAGCCAAGTGCTCCAACCACTGGACCACTGCTCCAGCCCTGAAATAAGTTTTGAAAAGAGTGGATTCTCATGTCTCAATAAAGTGGACTTATTTATTTTCTTATTTTGGTTTATGCAGGAGGTTTTTAAAAATTTACAATTATGTGTAACTGTTCTCCAAGTTGAAGATGGAAATTCATACTTTTTTTCTAATTCATATTTAGTTGTGAACCATAAATTAGATATATTCTGGATGAGTCACCTGGCTACATTTAACCACACTTGTATGACACAGATGAATTTCTGAAGTTTTTGTCTATGTTGTTTTGCTTAAAACTAGGTGATTTTTTTAAGGCATGAGTTAAGAAATATTTTCTTAAAAAAATAAACTCTTCTAAAGGAAATACATCTTAATTTGCTTTGTAAAAAAAATGTTCATATCCTACTTATTTTTAATGTAGGCTATCTATGGATCTCCAATGCTGGATAAATCTTGTTATCCACTATAGAAATTGTATGTATATTTATAAAAGGTGCTCAAGGGCTAGAGAGGTGGCTCAGTGGGATCATGATTGCCTGCCATGTGTGAGGTCAGGGTTTAAATCCCAGCATCACATATACAACTAAGTGTCGGAACAATGAAGACCAGATGACATACTAAATAAAGTTGATTTTCTCTCTCTCCCTCTCCCTTTCTCTCTCTCTTCAAAAACAAAGAAAGAAAAATAAAAAAAAATTGCCCAAAATAATAACAATAAAATTGCCATGAGACATGTATTTTGGTAGCAATTATTTTAGATTTTACTGCAAAGCATGCTTCCATACATAAATTAGCTTCAAGAAAAATTTATTCTGCAGATGTACATTATTATATACATTATGTAATGCCAATAATACATAAGCAGTAATTATCTCATAACTCCTGCTATAATGCATTGTTCAAATTTTTCTATTAAATTTAGCTGGTACATGAAATTTAAATATTTTACAGATGAACTTGGTTACCTGTAATACAATGGATTTTATAAAATGTACCTAAAGATATGTGATAATTTGATATATTCATTAAAGGTAGAAGCAAGTTTTTATCTCTTTAACAAAGAAAAAAGTTTATGTTTACTTTACAAGGAATTTATCTCAAAATTAATATTTTATTTATATTTTCTTTTTTAATTTCTTGTTAAGGAATTGAATTATTGTACAATAATAATTGCATTTAAAGTAACAATATGATATGCATATATCCTTAAACCAGAATTATCCCCAGATCCCTCCCTATTCTCCCCCTCCCTCTTCCCTTTCCCACCTGCCCCATCCCCCCATTACATATCTATCATTGCCCTAGATTATGTGTTACTATGCCTTTGTTGGGTCTAATATATGTATATTTCCAATTTACATAAAACTTACTTTCCAAGAAGTTTGAAAGACATATTTATCTTGCTTTCACTGAAAAAAAAAAATAAGTAGCACGTAGGGAATAATAGTTCAAAGGGAAACAGCAGAAAAGTTAAAGCATTAAGACTGTGCCCTTGTTCAAGGTACATGAGGAAAAATGTTTACAGTGGGGCTAGGGAAGTAGCTCAGTGGGAAGGCGCTTGTTGGGGGGCTTGAGTTCAATTCCCAACATTGGAGGGAGGATTTATGTATATACATACACACATACTTTCTAGTCAAAATGATATATTTATAGGAAAAATATACATAATTAGTTTTTTTCAAACTAAACATTTTTAAAATAAACAGAAATAAACAGTGAAGATTTCCCAATGTTATATTTATAGTATTTTCAGTTACCTAGATGTATCTCCCTCCTAAAGAAGATCAATGACAATGTCTGAAAATTTTTACCACATTGACAATCAACTACAGTTTCACACCATTTACTAAGAGAAATGCAGTACCAAGTGGTATGCCACAGGTACACCAGGAAAAGGTGCATTGATTTTACTTTAGAGAAATATAAATATTGCATTTTATCCAAATATACTAGCAATGAAATCTATAGGAGTCATGAAAAGGAGAAATGCTATCATACAAAGCAATTCTATCATTGAACTTAATTTGTGCTAGAGTGTTCTGCTCACAGTGAATATGAGCTCTTGCAATGGAATATAATTAGATAAACAAGGAATGGATGGCAGAAAATATTGAGGCAATGCCAGTACATGAGTTCTGGGTTTAATTAAATTAGGTTGACACTTCATCAATGTTAGCTCTAAAATACTGACTCTAATTTCATAAATACATAAATCTGTCTTAGCTACATACTGAAAATTCTAAGGTATTTTCTTTTGTAAATTGTTATAGAGACAAATTGAATACCTGAAATTAAACTCCTTTCAACTAATACAAAATCACCTGTGAGGAAATAAAACCAGGGATATCATATAGTTATTCTGAAAGAAAATCTATATGCACATAAATGCATTAAGTGATAAGAAAACTTTCTCCCTGAGAAGTTCAATAACATGCCCAGAATCAAAATCAGGATTTAGAAAATTAAGAAATATTTAGTTGATGCCTAGCTTATGCCAGAAATTGTGTCAGTCCCAGGCTTCCTAAATTCAGGCTTTTAACAATTATAAGAAGTTTCTGAATACCTTCATTACTTAAGGAAATACAAAACTGAATGTGTTGCAGTTTTCTCTTACTATAACAAAATTTTGGGTCAATTAACTTATAAAGAAAAAGGCTTATTTTTGACTCATGATTTTGGAAGTTTTGGTCCATGATTGAGTGGCTTATTGTTAAGAGGCCTGTGGTCAGGCATCACACCATGGTGGAAGCATCATTAACCCCATCAGCCAGGTAAAAACCAGAGGAAGAATAAAGGGAGGAGCTATGGTCACACAATCCCTTTCAACAGGACCCCCACCCCCAGGACCTCAGGAATTCCCATAAGGTCCCCTTCCCTTAACATTCTACTGCCCTCCCATCAGCACTGACCTGGGGACCAAATCTTTAATGCGTGAGCTTTGGGGCATTCAACAGCCAAATCACAGCAATGACTATCTCATTTTATATTAAATAGTGTCCCTTATTTACTAGTAAAATTACTATATTTGTGTCATAGTTCTTATTCTCTGAGAAGCACTTATGTTGGAAAACTAATTAAAATATCTTAGTAAATATTTTCCTGATTTCCTTTGTATTTTTTATCATGAGCTACTCATTGAATGAAAGTTATTTCTAAGCTGCAGTGCTATAACGAACCTAACTAATCAAACTGTAAAGTGAGTAATGAGACGAAATGTGAAATATTTAATGAAAACCATGCTGTTTGAAAGAAAATCAATTTGTTCATAAACTTCATGGATATGTTCCTTGGAACAGATATAATGAAATAGCTGAAATGAAGTATACTAGCTTTTTATAAAAAGATACTACTGAATAAGCATGATTGTATCATAATAGGCTCAACCATGATTTTGCCCCACTGTTTCTCTAATATATTTTCAATGGAATAGTAGTCCTTTGCCCTATATACAAATTTGGGCAGGTTGCATAAATTTTCTGCTAATAGATAAAGTTTATGGAAGTAACACAATAACCTTGATTCAGGAAATAAAATTGTGCACTCTAAGCTGTTAATTAACACCAAAGTCCTTCAAGGTGGGATTTGCTTTCTCACATGTCCAGAACAGAGCTGTATTTGGTGGCTACAAGCCTTCAGGAGAGGCAGGCATTGTGCTCAGCAACTCATCCTTTCAACATACGCTGTCCGTCCTAACATACTGAGTCAGAGACAGAAACAGAAAAATACCATTTTTGACATTCTTGATAATGATGTTAAATATGCTATTACATCTTTGGAATGAGAAACCAAAAAAAAATTCTTAAAAAGGAACATGAGACATATTTTTAGTGACAAGTTTTCGTTATCACTGCCTTAGATCAGTATTTGAGAGATTTTTCTTCTAGTTTTGGTAGTTTGTCATAAAATAGGAACTTATTGAGAATCGTGTTTAACTACAAGAAACCGTGTTTGACATATGGATAATGTTTTTCAAATTGTACATCACTGAGACACCAAAATGTGGAGTGGTCAGAACACAACAGTTAAGTCACCAAAATATAAAGCACCTTAGTTATAAATTATATCTTCAAAGAAATACTGAGCATTAAGTCCAACAAATGAGCATCACTAGTAAATTATCTGAAGTTTGATCAATACTCATTTTTGCAGGTGCAAGTATGCAGAGCTAATAGTGATCAGGATGATTCATTGATAATATCAAGGGCCCATTACCACCTATTATGAACATTTTCATCCAAATATTGACTCATCAGAACTCATTTTTAATAATAATGTTTAAAGGCATTTATTAAAATAAGGTTAGTTTCTTAGAATCCATTTCAAGTACCAAAGGGAGAGGTTTCAAAATGTTGCAAAATAACTTCAAAATTACTACATCTTTTGTGAGGAAGAACAAACCACACACTTTCTTTTTCATTCTATCTGAAATAAGTGAGAATCTTTTGCCTCAGCTTCTTACATGTAAAAGGGACTGGAGTGACACATGTCTTACAAATATAGTAAACCACAATTGATTTAGAAATTATCAATTTGTGAAAGTCAAAATAAATCAAATAGGAATTATTTTCAGTGGGATAGATGATATGATTAAAATAATTGTAATGCCAACACAAATTTTTTTTTAAAAATTATTTTCTTGTTTAAGGGACATGATTATATTTTTAAACAGTATTTTTTAGTGTAGATTAATTCAATAGCTTAAAATAAGGAAGTAATCTTTCACTCAAAATCCACATTAAGGCTGCATACAGTGGCACTCACCTATGATCCCAATGACTCAGGAGGCTAAGGCAGGAGGACGGCAAGTTCAAAACAACCCTTTGCAAGTTAGCAAGGCCCTAGGCAAAGACTTTCTCAACATGTCTCCAAAAGTGAAGAAAGTAAAGTTAAAAATCAGTGAATGAAATGCCATAAAGCTAAAAAGCTTTTGTACTGTCAAAGAAACAATCATAAGAGTCAAGAGGTTTCCTACGGAAATGGAGAGAATAATGGGCTATGATTCCTCTGACAGGGGTCTCATATACAGAATCTACAAAATCCTCAAAAATCTCAACTACAAAAACACTAACAGCCCAATTGATAAATGGGCCAAAGATCTAAATACAAACTTCTCACCAGAAGACATTGATCAAGCCAATGAATACATGAGAAAGTACTCTAAATCTCTAGTAATCAGAGAAATGCAAATGAAAACCACACTAAGATATCACCTTACAACAGTCAGAATGGCAAAGATGAAGAAAATAAACAATAATAGATCCTGGAGGGGCTGTGGAGAGATAGGCACACTAACACACTGTTGGTGGAACTGCAGACTTGTACAGCTCCTCTGGAAAGCAGTGTGGAGAATCCTCAAAAAATTAGGGATGAGCCCACCATACGACCCTGCTATTCCACTCCTGGGTATCTTTCCAAGGGATTTAGAATCAGCACATTATAGTGACACAGCAATATCTATGTTCATAGCAGCTCAATTTACTATTGCTAGACTATGGAAACAACCCAGATGTCCCTCACTGGATGAATGGATCCAAAAACTGTGGTACATTTATACCATGGAATTTTACACAGCAATTAGAAATAATGATATCGCAGCCTTTGAAGGTAAATGGATGGCTATGGAAGAAATTATGCTGAGTAAAATCAGCTTAACCCAGAGAACCAAGGGTCAAATGTCTCCACTCATCTGTGGAGGTTGGAACTAGACCCTGGCCATTCAGAAAGGTGGTCTATTATCATGTGTTAAATCCAGATAAGGTGTAATATTAAAAAGCCTAATACTTTTTTAGAGATATTGTGGGCGGTGGAAGGGAGGGATACAGGTGGGAAATTGTGGGGGGGCACTCCTGGGTGTAAATCTGGTATCCAGAAACTATACACATTTTATATTATTGTGTTAAAAATTTGTATGGTTGTTCAAAAATAAAAATTAAAATTAAAAAAAGAATTTGTAACAACAAATCCCATCACTATATACAACTTTAATGCACCAATAAAACAAATAAGTTAGAAAAAAATTTTAAATAAAAAGGATTGGGGATATGTTCAGTGGTTAAGCATCCCTGGGTTCAATCCCCAGTTTAAAAAAGAACAAAAAATCCATATTTATAATTAGATACTAAAAATGATAATGCATATTTGGAAAACCTGAGAAAGAAATTTTCATTTAATTAACAGATATAGCACATTACCTTAATATTTCACTTTGTTCATATAGTGTGTTATATTTCTTTTAAATGATGAAGCTAATTAATAACAATACTCTTTCACTATGAAAGGAAGAAAATGTAAAACTTTACTTTTAGCTAACTAGCTAACACAGCAGATAGATTTTTATAGACTTTGATGGAAGTGTGAGAACTTTGAAAATTCTTTTGATCTATATTAATACCATAGGTTTATTAATATTTGGGAATATAGACTAGTAACAAAAACAAGTTATATTAACATCTTGAAACCAATCACCAAATTGGTGTATAGTAGAAAAAAGATACAAGAAGTATCTTTACTGATCTTGATAATATAAATCTCCAATGGTGAGGGAAGATCAGGAGGAATATTTAAAGATTCCATAGGAGGATGAATGATGATAGCAAACAATTCATATAATACATAGAGTTTATGAAGTCCTAATGTCATAATTTAAACTATCAAATGCTTTTATTAAAATGTTTTTTATTAAAAGCCTACTTCTTTACAAACTTTTCCCAAGAAAGACTAGAAGAGGGACTGGAGCAGTGGCTCAGAGGTTATGGCATTTGCCTGGCACGCACAAGTACACTGGCTCAAACCCCAGCACCCACATATGCAGCTAAGTGTCAGAGCAACGAAAGCCATGTGAAAAACTCAATAAACATTGATTCTGTCTCTCTCTCTCACTCACTGTCCTCTCTTTAAAAAAAAAAAAAGAAAGAAGGAAAGACTAGAAGAGAGAGAAAGGGACAGAGACAGAAAGAGAGACGGAGAAAATTTAGAATACAAAGAAAGGGAACAGGTGCCATGGAGATGCTCAGTCTTTCCTCTATAAGAAAACTCACTAACCCCTCTTGCAACACTTACCCCGATTGCTGCTGCTTTTATTGAAATTTCTAATTGCTATTTTCTATCTCCACCTCAAGTTCTTCTTCTTGTTCTCCATGGATTTGTAAATATTGTCAAAGCCCCATCTGTAGTGACCTGCCTGGTTTTTTTTTTTTTAATACTTTACAGATCTTTTTTTTCCCTCCTAGATTCAACTATCTCCTGTCTGTAGCTGATTTATCAGGATCCACCCCCCAAAAAAATTGTCTGACGGATTCTTCCCATGAAGTAAGCATTCAGAATTTTTACTAATACTCACCTTGTTAATCTTCTTAGAAGTGTAAGACTGTACTATTACCCTGCATTTTAGCTTTCCTCTGAGCTTCCTTACATTTGTCGCAGAGTCAGCCCTTTTCTCAGACTTGAAATTTTGCAATAATCTTTGCTTCTTCCTTTCAGGTAACACCGAGTTAAATCATCCATAGTGCTAACTTTGCCCCCACTTCCTTTCAGTGTGTATCCTCCTCATGTTGACGCAAGACTATGGAATCGTACAGCAGAACTCTCAGTCCCTCTGAAGTCTGTGTCATCTCACCACCACCGTAAACCACAGCCATGCTTTGTGGCAACTAAGCTTTCACCAAACATCATGTTACCAAGTTTACTCAATTTTACTAGAGTTCTTTGATCATAGAAAAAATTTAATATTGAATTGGCAAATGGAGACTGTTACAGTCATTGTCACTTGAATATGATACACAAATTACTATTTTGCATTTTTTATTAAATAATACAAATATCTTCTTCCCACCCTGTTGGGAGTTTAATATCCTTATATTAAAACCAAACTACAACTCTTTTCAAATCCATGGTAAATCCTGACATTCATTTTTCCCACCATATTCTAATGAGGGATTTTTAAACTATGCTGCACATAAATGCTATAAATATAAAATACACAATATTCAATATATTCTACACAAAATCATGCCCCTAGACTCATCTATTCATGTATAACTACTAACCTAATGGAACTTATCACGAATCCACTAAACTTTATATACTTTGAAAGTAGCCTATAGAGTAAACATACCTTTTAATTTTTTATTTATACACAGCTAATTAAAAATAACTTTTTAGCCTGCACACAATTTGAAAATTGACTTTATCAACTATTTATTTTACTAATAAAAGTATATTTTGACACTGCTAATTTATTATGATTTTAACTTAGTAAACCTTTTTTAAGATCATTTAGTGTTTAATCTTTTTAACAAATCAAACAAATCTGTGGTTATAAGAATTCTATGAATGAAAATCAATATTTAAAAATCATTAAGGGGCTGGAGTGGTGGCTCAGTGGTTTCAGCACTTGCCTGGCAAGCACGAGGACCCGGGTTCAAACCCCAGCACCACGTACACAACTAAGTGTTGGAGCAACTAAGGCCATGTGAAAAACTAAATAAAATTGTTTCTTTCTTTCTCTGTCTCTCTCACTGTCCCTCCCTCTTTATAAAAAAATAAAAATTTAAAAAATAAAAATCATTAAAACATTGAGGACATTCATATATATATGTATTTATAATTGTCTGAAAATACTTTTCTTTTTCCCTGAAGGACAGTGAGAGACAGAACGAATCAATTTCTTATTTAGTTTTTCACATGACTTTCATTGCCCTGACACTTAGTTGTGTACATGGGTGCTGGGATTTGAACCCGTGTATTCACACACGCCAGGCAAACACGCGGTAAATGCTGAGCCACCGCTCTAGCCCCTGAAAATATTTTTAAAATGATAGTTTATTTAGTCTTAATTCTATGAACTAAAGTTTGTAAGAGAGGAGAACATGGTAGAAAGAATGACATTTCATTCTAAATAGCTCACCTTTTTCTTTGCTTTGTTCGCCAATGGAGTTTAATCAATGTTTTCCTAAAACCTTCTGCCAAGACTTAGCAGTAAGCAGATTCATCTTTGAATAGAGGGTAAATGTATTATGGGTATGATTTAGCAGAAAAGAACATCTGCCCCGTTTTATACACGAGTATCAAAACTGCAAATTACAACTTGAATAACTCATTCTTTCCCATCTTTTTTAAGAAGGAAATTTAAATTATCTTTTAAACACTGACTGACACATCCCTGAGAATCCTAAAGCAGATTTTCCTTACCTAGACTGGGTGTAGAGGAAAAGAGTCTACATTATAAAGGTTTCTAATTTAAACAATTTACCTAGATTTTACTATAGAGAACATCTCCCACAAAACTACTGAAAAATATTGATCATAATACTCATCTCCAAAATGATACATTCTAACACTTGTATCAATGAGAACGTTGCAAGCTAGCTGTTATATCATACAGCCTGAAGGAGCACAGCAATGTAATTATGAAAAGCCTTTGTTCATGTAAACAGAGGACATTCTTTGACAATTTATAAAGACAGATGTTTATACTTAAAAAGCTTCCTTTCTATTCAGTACACTAGTTTTCTATGCAGTAATTTCTAAGAGAATCTTTAGGATTGGTCTCTAGAACTACATTTTTGCTCTTTACATGAAAAAAAGATTGCCATAAAAAAGAAAAAATTAGATAATTTAGGGTTAATTAATAGTTACTCAAATTCATTATTTTTAGTTTTAGAGTATCCATATATTCATTTAATTGCATGCATCTTTAAGTGATTAGAAGATAATGTTGAATCTGAGATATATCAACAATAAAATAAAATATTTATTTGACAAATTATGCTCACCTTTTGCCATCAATATAGCAAAAATTTATACCCATTTAAAATCACATAAATTGATTTAAATAATTTTGGGATTGTATTTTGAAATATCAAAGGTAAAAAGACTAAATTACTTGAGAATCAGAAAAGTCATTGGATTTTTCTACGAATAGGGATGATACAAATTACAAATATTTTTCAGTGCTCACCATTTAACTAAAATAAAACAGGATTAGAGATGATAGGTAATTTGTTGTAGGCAATAATACTGATGAGAAGCAAGGCTAGTATTTTTTTTTTTTTAAAGAGAGAGGGACAGAGAGAGGCAAAGAGGGAAACAATTTTATTTAGCTTTTCAAGTGGCTTTCGTTGGGCTTTTGTTGCTCTGAGACTTCCGTGTGTACCTGGTGCTGGGGTTTGAACTCATGTACTAGTGCATGCTGGGCAAGCGCTGTAACTGCTGAGCCACCGCTCCAGCCCCAAGGCTAGGATTTTTAAAATGTTCTTGACACACAAAGCCGATACTTTTAAAATCATTTTGTTTCCTCTTATGATATTGGTCAATTGGGGCTACAGTAAATATCCCCACACAAAGCGAATTTATGAAAATAAGATACTTATCAGAGACTGTAGCTGCATGAGAAATTCAGTAACCACTATGTCTTTAGAATATGTGGTTTGAGCCAATGTAATGGCTCATGCCTATAATCCCAGCAATTCAGTAGGCTGAGATAGCAGAATTCCGATTTCAAGGCCAGTCTTGGCAATTTAGTGCTGCCCTCAGTGAGATCCTGTCTCAAACTAAACAGTAAAAGAAAAGGGGTAGAGGGCTGCAATGCAGGTCAACAGAAAAGCTCCCCTGTATTAAGTCTCCAGAATCCCCTTCCCCTCAAAAAATGGTTTGGGCTTCTTGAACTCCACCGAATTGAATGTTCAAAAAAGTATTTCTATTTATGTACATAACACACATTTACAGAATACATAAGCTTCATCAGGTAAAGATCTAATAGTTTTACAAATATAAGCTATTTAATCCATAAAATCTTTGAAGTATGTGTTAGAATGTGAAATATGACAAAGTTTCATAGTTTACTCTAGGTCAACACAAGAGTTAATAAGAGAAGACCAGCGTTGAATCCAGGTAGATAGAATTCAAGCAAATTACAATGGTACCTTAGGAAACTCTCACATTTGATGATCATACTTATAATCTCCAATTATTATCTATTTCTGTTAAAATTCAGGTTTGTATGAAGCCAAGATTTACATAAACAAATGGATGTTGCTGTAAAAAATGCTACTTTACTATCTCCATTTGTGAGTTTAGAAATAAAGGCTGATAACATGGGGAACCCAAGCAGGGCATCCATGACATGGCATTAGCCTTGGATAACTAAGTATATATACATTTGTTCTTAATTGTTTGACAATGTTTCCCCATCAATTGTAACTTCATATTCATCTAATAAAAGAAAAAGAAAGTAAAAAAAGAAAGAAAGAAAGAAAGGCTGATTATTTCTGATTAGCTTTTTACCTTCAGTTAGAACATTCTGCTATCAGGTGATGCCTTCTTTATGGCTTATGACCTGAATGGAGGTTTCTTCAGGTACAAGTCAGTGAGAGACTCATAAACAGGATTTATATTCAATATTTCTTTAAAGCAAGCAAATATAAAATTCCGACTATATTAAAATAGGTAAGTATATCATTGTAGTAGAACTCACAGTTTCGGGATCCATTCATCCAGTGAGGGGCATCTGGGTTGGTTCCATAATTTAGCTATTGTAAAGTGAGCTGCTATGAAAGATTTTGCTGTGTCGCTGCAATATGCTGATTCTAACTCCCTTGGAAAAACACCCAAAAGAGGAATAGCTGGATCATATTGTAGGTCCATTCCTAATTTTTTAGGATTCTCCACACTGCTTTCCAGAGGGAGTGTACCAGTCTGCAGTTCCACCAACATTGTGCTAGTGTTCCTATCTCCCCACAAACCCTCCAGCATCTGTTATTGTTTACATTCTTCATTTTTGCCTTTGAAGGTAAATGGATGGCAATGGAAGAAATCATGCTGAGAGAAGTTAGCCAAATCCAGAGTCAAGGTTCAAATGTTTTCACTCATTTGTGGAGGCTAGAGCTAAACCCAGGCCTGTGAGAAAGGTAGTCAATCTTATGTATTAGACCCAACAAAGGCATAGCCACATATAAACTAGGGCAATCATAGATAGTCGGTAAGAAGGGGGGAGGGGAAGGGAGAGAGAATAGGGAGGGATCTAGGGGGTAAATCTGATTTAAGAATATATGCATATTGTATTGTTACTTTGGATGCATTTTGATTGTACAATAACTAAATTTCTTAATAAAAAAAGAACAAAATAGGTAAGTATAATGATTTTTTTTTTAATTTACCAATCTAAACTCTCACTGATGTTTAGGAAAAATCTTTTTGTTTAGCTCATTATTTCCCTTTAGAAAAAAAAAATTTTAAGAGAGAAGGACAGAGAGAGAATCAATTTTTATTGAGATTTTCACGTGGCTTTCATTGCTTTGACACTTAGTTTTATACGTGGGTGCTGGGATTTGAACCTATGTACTTGCGCATGCTGGGCAAGTGCCGTAACCGCTGAGCCACCACTCCAGACCCTCCCTTTAAAATTTTTAAAAACAAAAACAAATTTCGATAATTTCCCCCTCAGTGAATCTAATGTTTCATGCAGATTGGAATGACAAAGAACCCATGTGTTTTGTTTATCACTTGAGTACAAAACAAGGAAACCTATCAGATCATTTGTTTCTAACCTCTCTGAGCTATAAATTTCCTTTAAAAACAACAACAAAAATGGCAGCAATATCAATGAATATCTCTGAAGCATTTACAATAAGTTACACATTGTCCTATGGGCTTTGCATACTCCCCAACTTTAGGTTTGATAACAGAGGCACATTACTGCTGTTAATGCTTTGCTACTATTACAGGAGATAATAAGTGATCCAGCTGGGATTTGTTCCTGGCATTCTTGCTCCCTGGCCCACAGTCTCTCACCATTAGGCAATCCTGTCTGCCTCCTGCAAAACCAGGCTTTGCAACCTGCGCTCTGCGGATTCCCAGAGCTTCCATGGTGGTCTTCAGGATGGGCAGGACAACCTGCCCATCCTGAAGACCTGGAGAGACCACTAATCTTCCTCTGTTTTTTATTTATTCAACAATTCATTATTCATGAATTCAACATTCTAATACAATTTTCTTGAGGATATACCCCATGCTGGGCAAAAGAGAAAGAGAAAAGATGGAAGGCATATATACACAGAGCATTTATCTAGACTTTATCAGAACAACAACAAATGTTGATGTTTTCTAAACAGAAAAGAGTAGAAACCAGGTACATTTTATTTGAGAAACATGTTCCTAATTGACTTTCTTTAATTTAAAACTCTAATAATTCAATGCAAAATTGATGGGGATTTTGGCCTACGTCCTTAAGAGATATTCCTTTGTAGAAATAATATAACACAATGTATTATTCAGTTAGTATTTCAAATATGACAATGTGCTATTCTTCATGCATATTTCAGATGGGGATTTAAAATCATTTCTAATTTTTAAATAAATTTTAAAATGTCTTATTTTTATTGCTACCTTTCAAATTCTTATAATTTAATCTCACATAATATACAAACACACCACACACATACAAAATAACAAGGGAGATCAACTGTTGCCATGACTACATTAGTTCCTTACCTTTTAAAATCTGTGGAGAATACTGTCATGTTGTATATAAATGTATGCTTTTAACAGTAGCACTAACCACCATTGAGTTTGGTAGAACGTTTCAGCAGTGTAATATAATTCTGAAATTGAGTAAATGAAAGAGTAGCTATAAAACTTAAGGAGAGTCAGGAGCCACCTCCCCTTCTCTCTATCTTCCTTTCTTTTGTATAATGGCTTGCTGCTTTGAAGCCACCATCCGCACAAGGCAAGAAAGCAGGACTGGCTCTGTTGGAACACTGCATGGGGACCTGACCAGCATCTCATTATCCTTTCTTAAACTGTTCTGAATGGAAAGAGTTTCTACAGCGGAACCTTTCCTCAAGTGCTAGGTGTTGTTTGGAAGTCTTCAAATGCACAGTTAAGGCTAACAAAATAAGATGACACTGAGCAGAAGGGACACAGTGAAGTTTCAGCATACTTAGGGGTGTGCTTCTAAGTATTTAAGATCCAAAAATACATGAGCTACCATTTTCAAAGTGACAGAATATATAAACACTTATTGATTTCAAAGTCTCCAAGTAAGTATGCCTCACTTTTGAGAATCATGATCTGCCTAACTTTGGATGGGGGAGATGGCATGGATTCACAAGCTGCTTGGAAATAAGAATTGTAGTTTATTCGTTTATCTAGGTCTATTTAACAAGGCTATCCTCTTATAAACAGAAGAAATCAAATGACAAATGGAAAATAAAATTAGAATATATTAGAAATTTATCTGTTCCTAATTAAAGCCTATATTCTTGTGTTTAACTAAAAATATTTCTCTGAACAGTAATTTATTTTACATTTGGTGAAAACTTACTCTTTTAATTCAAAGGGTATTAGAGTACCTAGCCCAATAGTAGTTTATTTTGACAATAAAGTTTTTTTTGTAAGTGTGGCATATTATATCTATCATTTGGAGGCCAGAAACTCAATCATCACAAAAAAACCAAAAAGTGGTTGGCACTGTGGGAAAATTCTGGACTTTGATAGCAGACATTTAGAAATTTTTATTCCATTTCTACATCATACTAGTTGTGTGACATATTAATCATTCCAAACATCCATGCCCAGGGTGTATTTGTGATAATAGTGTCAACCACAGAGAATTACTTACAAGGTCATGGCACTTAGTAGGACTTCAATAAAGGATCAGTCGCCTGTCCTACAAATTGCTATCAGAAATGTGCTAGCGACATCTAGTGGTAACTCCTACAAACCTCAAAAAGGCCACCCTGGAAACTCACAGAGCCTACCCAAGACAGTGTCAAACACCAAAAAATGTTGATTAAACATCTTCTGTGTTCTAGGCTCTTAAAAAAATTCTGAGGATTTCAGAGATGTAAAATACACAGTTGCTACTCTAGAAAAACTGAATTTAGCGCAACACACATGTAAGCCAGTTAGTATAACAAATGTAATAATTTCTATACCAGCAGTGAGAAAAAGTGATAATGAATTGTATAACAGGTAACTTACTCTGCGAAAGGAGATGACATTTGTACTGAATCTTAAAAGAAGCACAAAAAAAATCCTTCAATATGAGTTAACTGGTAAGAGAGAAACTGGAATATTTCTGAAATGGTAAATTCAGGACTATTTGCTAAAAATCTTAGTTGTTATGTTAAAAATTGTAGTCCTTATCTTTGTAAAACAGCAAGGAAGAAACATTCTTCACTGAGGAAGTTTCCTAGTTATATTCAGGCAACAGCATGGAGGATGGATGGGAGTAAACAGAGGCTGGTGAATCAGTCATGAGTTATTATAATTATCCCCTCAAGAGAAGGAGAACCAAACTCAATCAGCAGGAACTGGCACAGACGAGAGGAAATACAACAGAAAGACATTGTGGAACATGAGAGAGAATAAATGAAGTTGCTTCTGTTTTCTAAAATGAGTGACTGTCAATGTCCTTATAAAAAGAATACCAAGCAGAAGAAACTGCATGAGTAAGGAAAGAAAGAAGAAAATCAGGATTATGCATTCATTCTCTTTGTGTATATTTGTTTAAATTTGTTCAACATAGTCTTACATGTAGGAGGGAATTGTTGCCACACATGATCACATGCATGACAGAGCAATCCAAGGCTGATGCCAGTTCATGATCTCCCTCTTTCGGAATCCCCCTGCCATCCCATGCTTCCCCCACTTTACCCTTGTGTTAGGTGGGCTTCTCATGGAAGTCAGAGTTTCCCTATTAGGTTGATAACCCCCCTACTCTCTTCCTCCAGCTGCCTTGATATCCCTCCTATTCCCACCTCCCCTTTCTGTCCCCACCTTCACCCCCCAGTGTCATAGGCCAGGTTCCCCCTGCTCGTCTAAAAATTCATTCATGTTGAACATATTTTAAAATATGCGTAATCTTTAAATATTTCATATTTAATATATGGTATTAAATATTTCATATATTTGTTCATATATTTAATACCATATATTAAATATGAAATATTTAAAATTAAAATATTCTTTGATTTAAACATTTAAATATTCCACATTTTAAAAATATGTACAAAGAGAATGAATGCAGAGTTTTAGGTTTAAGTGTAGAGTTAGTAAATAAACAAGTAGATCTGAAGAAATACCTGGACTGAATAGAGAAATTTTGTTGCCATTAGCACACTTTATAAACACAAGAATGGATGGAATTACCCAGAGAAGAGGAAATGTGTCAGAAGAGTAAGCGGCTAAGAGACAGGGTCAGTCATTATTTAATGAGTACTATTATTCTTTATTCCTGAATGAGAACTAGATTTACTCCCAATTTGCTCACAAGAGTCCATGACGAAGTTAGAAACATGCTTAGGATCACAGAATGGCTTTGGAAATTGCATGGTGACAGAAATGTCCCAGAACCCAGAACCTTTAGAAAATAACTTTACAAAACATGTTTTAACTGATTTTAAGGTTTAAAAGCCAAGTTATAAAGTGCTTTCCCCTCAGTTCCTTGGAATAAGGTGGATTTGAATTTTCCTCTCGTAGCCTAAAACTCTGAAGTATGCTCTGTCTTTCTCTAGGTCGAGGGGAAGCTTTGTCTGACTGCACACAAAATGCACAGTTTTTCTACTTATACCATTAAATTTGGCCATCTAGTTTTCTTTCTTTCTGTTTTATTGTCTTATTTCCCTTTTCCTTTCTCTTGATACATGTATTTCTTGCTTCAGTGATTTTCTGGGAAAAGAGCCCAGTTGGTTTAATGTTTTATTATTAGAGACCACCTCACAAATTTAGGATATTAACTCTACAATAGTAATGCTGTCAGCTTGGAAAAGGAGAGTTATGTATGCTACTTAACAACTACAAATTTATGACCTCTAAAAATATATAATCTCTTTTATTTTTAAAATTCAAATTGTTCTCTCCTCTTGTACCTGTTATCACATTAGTGCAATGATAAAAAATTATTCTACCAATTAATTCTATTGCCTTGTGAAGAATACTTTCAATATGCTAGCTAATATTCAGGTTCACTTGATTTTCATATTCATATATCACTTTTGTGTCACTTTAAAGAGTGACCTTTTTTAATTATCACAGATTAGTTTAAACACCATTTAACTATGTCATTTTAAAATCCATCTACTGAAACTGCATGCATTCTATAACTTTGAGCAATTAGTTAACACTCTCTGCATTGCAATCAACCTTATTTATTCAATTGGGAATTATTGCTAAGAGTGGGCACACTAGATGAAAGTGATAAGTACCTAAATACCTTGCATAATTTAATCCTGACAAAGGAAAATGGGTAATTTAACCCATTAAATTAGGTCCTTTCTAATTTATTTGAATCATCACCTTTGAAATCATGAAAGCTGGCAAATTTTTAAAAAATCAACCATATTAAAATGATTCCCCATAAAAGGATTCATGAAAATATTTTGTCACTATTTTTAATTGTTTTAACTCAATTTTACCTAAAATACGGTCAAGAATTATTAGTCTCTTTCACTCTAAGTGGAATATAACAGGAATAAATGAAAATTGACATACTTATTTACTTTTATATTTAATTATAAAGGAACCCAACATATACTAATTAAACGTGTGAAAGACAAAAAGAATGAATGAATCGACTACATAGAGAGAAAACAGTATAGGTTGCTCTGAACCCAAATTTTATTAATCCTGAAAATGGAAGAGGATTCAACTCCACATTGATTGGGTGCTTACAATGCATTAGAAATTACACGAGGTTTTGTGGGTACAAGTTAAATAAGATTTTGTTTTCCAGGAATTCACCATTTGTAAGAAAGACTAAAAGGTAAACAAAAAGAGTCATGAAACCATGTGATAAACACAATATCGAACAATGCATACAGGACAAATTTTCAAATTAGGGACCCTTGCGAACTTTCAAACAGGCAACATTCAGACTAAGGTGCTAGGAAAGTGGCTTTACACTGAGAGTAGTGTATCTGCTGTCTTTTATTAATTCAAGGTCACAGTAATAGTAACAAAGAATAGTAATAAAAACTAGCATATTTAGTATTTTTATTATCACCAGACATGGAGATCATTATTTTTCTTATGAAAATTCATTTTCTCTATTTATAACAACACTATAAGGTAGGTATGACTACTAATCTTATTTTTTTAAATAAAGAAATTGAAGCACAAATAAGGCAATTTATTCAACATCACATTGCTAATGTAAAGCTCCAGATTCTGTGGTCTATAACAAATCTTGTATGCTGCCTTAACTTTAGTGGTATACTGATTCCTTGGTTTAAGGGCAATTTAATGTACTTTGTGCTGTATAATTCTTTGTCTACAACATATATACAGATTTATCACGAATTATTTTATGACACTATTGAAACCATGAGCTCCATTAACGGCCTAAACCACTTGCAGGTTTCTTTAAGCTTAGGTTGTCCGAATTATACATAAAAACCAGCTACGAATTACTCAATTTTTTTAAGAGAGAAGGACAGTGAGACAGAGAGACAGAGAGGATCACTTTTTATTGAGTTTTTTACATGGCTTTAATTGCTCCGACACTTAGTTGTGTACATGGGTGCTGGGGTTTGAACCCATGTACTCGTGTGTGCTGGGCAAGCACCGTAACCACAGAGCCACTGCTCTAGCCCAAGAATTACTCAATTTTTAAGAAATGAATACTGAAGTTATTAAGTTCTCCAGGAAGCTTCCATTGTTTTTCAACTTCTTTCATTTGCTAGGTTTTTAAATCTGCTTTCCCTACTCATTTCCTGCTACCAACTCTTGAACTCTTCTTAACATGACTGTCACCTGTTCTATTCCATTGAATGTCATTCACTAAGACTAGTAACATCCTTTACAAGGTAAAATTGGAAGGTCATTTGCTTTCCTTGAAGGCTTTTGACCTCTCTACACTCTTGATGTATTGTTATTTAGGCATTGCTTACTCTCAACATTCTTTGTGACCTTTATTTCAAGGCAGCATACTAAAGCTTATAAGTTACTAAAGCTAACTTGTCAGAGGAGAAAGCAGCAAAATCTTCAATAGGCCACATTTGGAAGCAAAAAAACAGATAAAGAACCATTTCTCCTTTTTTTGGAAAAGGTGGTGAATACATTGCACACAATGTGCACAAAATCTTAAATTTCATCTTACATGTTTCAAAATATGTGTTAAATTTTCAGAATTCTAGAATATAAAGCAAATCTACATGTCTTTATTTTTTACATAACCAAACATGGGAGAACATTCATGGTTTAGTTTGACCGTCCTCTCAGTTAATAGCAAAATTACATTAATTTATTCATTTTAAATCTAATATTTTTGAGCATTTACAAGTAGGAATACAAATCTGAATAAACTATATATTCTCCCTCAACTCACATAGAATAGCCCTCAAAATCCTATTTGTGACTCTTTAATACTGACACCATGCTGAAATGGACAAGGAAGTGTGCTATGAATTTTCCCATGTAGAATATTGTTGATTGCCTTTGGGAGACATTCCAGATTCAAACTATGACACTGACCTTAATTCATGAACAAGAAGTGTCTTATTAAGTCCCACAACACACGCATCATGAAAATCTCCTACCATTCCCTGGGGGTAAATTAAAAGAGCTAAATGGTACCTTTAGCATATGAATCTTTTCTTCCTTCAAACATTAAAAAAGGGTGGAACAGATGAAAAGAAGAAAGAAAATAGGCCCATTTGGAAATCCTAATTTCTGTTGCCAAAACATAATTATTTGGTGGAAATATGTGGGTGAACAGGGGAAATCATACCACACTGTCTAAAATTAGAAATGATTATCCAGCTACAGAGTAAATAGCTGAGACAATCATCTGGAGGTGGTCATGGGAGACACAGTGTTAGCAAAGATATTAAAGAGGCTGTATTGTTTATACAAAGGAGAATGGCTACAATTAGAGAATGGAAAAGTAGAGAAAAAAGAACAGATTTATTCCTATTTTCCAAAAGTATAATAAATAGTTCCTTCAAATGGTTACACCTGACACTATCCATTTTTGACTAAATTTTAAGTGGGGTTCTATTCTTCTACTCAAACAAGCACAAAAAATAATGGCTATCGTCATGTCTCAGATGAGATAGCACCTATATACAACTGATAAGCAAGCAGATAGATCAGAGAGTAAAAAAGAAAGAATATGAATGTTTAGTGTGTTAGCTAATCCCCCTGAGAAATGACCAACATACCCAGTTGTGTCCTACCCATTCGTTTCTCCACTTACAGATCATAGTGTGATGATGAAGCTTTACTCTGGGGTCATATGTCTTATGTTTGGATTCTGGCCTCACAGCTTATTAACTATAAGATTTCTGGTAAGTTATTTAAACTATGAATTTATTTTTTATTCTTTGAAATGAGAATGATAAAGTTGTAAGGATTAAAAAGAAACAGGCAATACCATTTTATTATTTTTAGCGTATGTTATGGGCTGAATTTTGTCTTCCCAAAACACATATGTTGAAGCCCTGATCCCAGTAACTGTATTAATCAGCTTTCCATTAATGTAACAAAATATTTGAGATAATCAATTTATACAGATGAAAGTTTTCTTTTGGCTTACAGTGTTGGAAGTTCCAATCTAACCAATTGGTCTTGTTGCTTTGGATCTGCAGTGAGGCAGCACGTCATAGCGTGCAGTGCATGGTATCCAGTACTTCCCAATAGTGCCAGACTGGGTACTGAAATTTCGAGGTATGGTACTCAGAGGGACATTCAAGAACCAAACTACATCACGTGAAAATGTGATTACATTTGATAATTAAGTAATTAATCACCCTTTAAGATTAAGATAGAATGAGGCTTTTACAATGGTTCCTAATTTGCCAATCTGACTAATGCCCTCATGAGAGGAAATTTGGACACACAAACACTTGGGTTGCTCTTGCACAGAGGAAACACCACATAAGAACACACCAAGAACACAGCAGTCATCTGTACACCAAGACTAGAGGTCCCTTGATGTTGGCATGAAGACATGTAGCCACCAGAGCAGTGAGATAATAAACTTCTGTAGTTAAAGTGTGGTAATTTATTACAGCAGCCATAGCATAAGCTGATCTTAGAACTGCTACTTTGAAGACAACTAATAGTATAAGACTGAGTCTCTGATCCTTGAATTTTTAATTTAAGATAATTACTTATATAATATTATAATAGCACAATGTTTCTTAGTACCTAAAGAATCATAAGCACATTTTTTTCTGATATTAGGTGATCTAATTTACAAGTTTTGGAATGCATATGGATGATGATGCATAAATCACTAGCAAGGGGGGCTGGAGTGGTGGCTCAGCAGTAAGAGCACATGCCTGGCATGCACAAGTACGAAAGTTCAAACCCCAGCACCACATACACAAAGAAGTCTCAGAGGAATGAAAGCCAAAAGAAAAATTAAATAAAATTCCTATGCTCTCTCTCTCACTGTCCCTCTCTCTTTAAAAAAAAAAATCACTAGCAAGGGACTGAGGTGTCTTGAGAAAATAGCAGAATTCATGAGGTGTTCACCTTCACTGAACTGACTGAGGACTAGTGCAAGCAAAATTGTCTCAAAGTGGCTTGAAAAAAATAAATAGACAATGAAAATTATGTACAATAACTGTATTTCATAGAAGCAATGACCAAGGAACAGGGAGAGATTTGGGGATCTATTTCTTAGCCTATAGAAGGAAGAGTAACAAAGATCTTCAGTGAAGAAAAGCAGCACAATTCTAGTGTAGATTTATAGGAACTGAATATGATATCCCACAGAGCCAATGACTAAAAATTTAGAGGGTCTACATAGGGATTACTTATTCTTCATGAAATTATATATCCAAACAAAAAAGATAGTTTCTTACTAATTTATGGGTCAGTATACAAATAATGAAAATGTTTATTTCTTTCAGTATATTTTTGAGGTAGTAATTATTTGTAATTGAGAAGGGAATCATGAGAGTTCTTTATATGTAATTAAATACTTCTGTGATGAAAAAAGACTGAATCAGTTCAACCATCTTGATTAGTATTTTCATTTTATGTTATTTGACACAGTTAAGGGGCAAGAAATAAGTGTATAATCAGTTGCATACACAAGTGAAAACAAGAATACAAAAAATTCTGTAAGTTTGTTTAAGAATATACTTTCAAATAAAAAATGTAAGGGAGAAAAATGAATGCAATTTGTCAATTCCTTTTCAAAAAACTATTTCCAGGGTTCAACTGATTCTAAAAACAATATGTGTTGCTTATAAAAGCAGAAATCTAAGTTTATATTGATTAGAAATTCAAAGTCCTTCTACAATCATCCTTCATTGACTCTTTGTAAAATCCACTCTAAAATTATAAATCCTTACTTACATGCAAGTTTTTAAAAACAGGTTGTAAGCAAAGAAAATATGTTGCATTCCAGAACCTTGAAGTCATAATCTCTATTTAAACACCTTGCTGTACAAAGATATCATGTCATAAAATCTGCCCAATGGCTACCTACTCCTTACCCTAAAGTAGCCCAGCCTGGACGTCAACAATACTGTAAATATCCTCTTATAATTGCCTCAGTTAAAGATTGTGAAGTGTTTATCAGTGAAGTGTTTTTTCTTTATTGTATTGGATCTACTGAATTTAGCTTTGCTTGAATAACACATTTTTTTTCTTTGTGGTTTTTTCCTAAGGTCAACAGTAAAAATTGTGGAGATATGATGGAGTTGTAATTGGAACCCCTCTGCAGCTTGACAAACCCTTCTACTTGAAACATTCCATCGTGGTTTCGGAAGACTCCCATTCAGTGGTCCATCTAAAAGCAACAGTGAGATCAATCCTGCTTGATTGAAAGTTCCCTTTCCATCAATCTCCCCAGTACAAAGTTTCGGCCTCCTAGGAATGAGAATGTTTTTTAGCAGCATCTTCAACTAAAAATGCTTTTACTTAATGAAAATCCTGCTCTGCTACTTAAACACTACTACTGTTTGACTGTTACTGTGAGTCTCCTTATGAATCAAGAAGTCAATGCCGAGGACTTGTGAGCTAGTGAGACTAAATGCTTTAGACAAACTTTACTTTAATTCCTTTTTGAACCTTGTTAGGATTTTCCTCACTCTTATCTGCCTTTGTTTTTTCCACTTAATTTCAATTTTATTGAAGGTAAACACTTTGTTAGGCCTCTAACCTAGTGGTTGGGCCAGGTTCTTAAGACAGGAAGTGGTCCTATTTTCAAGTTTATTTGGCCCCTTAGGTTAAACTCCTGCTTACTTTCCATGTTAAATCATATGCAGACATGTCTAACTGGAGTTACTCCACCTAATACGATCTGAAACTCCTGAGTCCATTTTAGGCAATGTCATCAAGAACATGATTGTTGGAATTTTGCTTAATAGATTTAACTAGAATTCAACGTACTATTTAAAACTGTTGTAAATATCCTTTGTGACCGTGTGTGTGAGATAGGTTTCCTAATTTAAGGTTTCTTTTATCCTTCTACAGTGATGATTTCATATCTGTCAGAAGCTGGCTTCCTCTCACTTGTTTCCCTTTCTCTCTCTCTCCTTTCCTGATTCTCTTTGAAAATATGGCTCTGTCACTATAGGCACAGTCTAAATAATCTATCAAACATCTCCAAACGAAAGAGGAAAAACGTTAAACTCTGTGTGCTTCCTTTAATTTTATTTTCCCACTTGTGATAGCACTGCACTGTGCTCTTTTTTTCACTGAAGTAGACATAATAAGCTTAGTTTTCCTTGATCAACAATTTTGGGGCGGGGGGAGGTAGTTTCTTAGAATAGCAACATTCTACAAACACTGAAGAGATCTTCAAAATTCAGTATGAGGTCAAGTATAAAATATGCAGCGTGTGGAAAAATAGCTTATAAAACCTATAGGCTTTAGGCACTGCCCTGGGTAAACAATGTTATGAATGAAAAAGGTTAATTCTCTCATCTGACACAAGAAAAATGGAAATAAACATTTCAGAAATTAAACGATGGATTCCAGGTAGATTTTGTTGCCCTATTTGGAATTTGTCATCTTGGAACCAGCTTAGAATGCAAATTTCTTTAAGAGATAGACTTGGCATAAGACAGCATTGATTCTCATGGCATTGACTAGTCCATGCAGACGGTACCATCTCCCAATGACATGATTCTCAAGCTGTCTTTAAAAGAAGCAAAGATAAGAATACCAGATGATGTGAATAATAATAGTAATAACTACTGCCATTTATTTGCTCTTTCCTACATGTCAGACACTAATCAAAGAGCTTTATACATATTCATTTATTCACTAAACAACCTTTTGAAAGAGGAACATTTATTTTGGTCTTGGGAAGTTTAATTATTTCTATTAAATATTGAATTAGGAACATTAAGATCTTTCATTTCCTTTATTGTCTATCAATTCCAAAAAGGAAAATTAGGGATATTCTATTTTTGGCTGATTTTATGTTCATACCATATATCAGACACATATTTGGGGCAAACTATAGGCACTGAACCATTAAAAAAATTATGTTCATGTACAAATGTGGCATAATGAACACCACCACTATGTATAATTATAATGCACCAGTAAAATTTTTAAAAAAAGAAAAGGAGGGCTATCTTTGTCTTAGCTTTCATAACTTAAGAATGTACTATTAATTAACATATATTTCAAACAATTACACTAACTGAGGTTATTAAAACCTCATTTTATAAAACTCTACATAAACCAGAATAGGATATCTGAAGTTGAACAAAAATGGAAGACTTAAATACTATATTCTGAATATAAAACAACCAAATGAAAGCAAACTTTATAGAAAATTATTAAAGATAACTAGCAAGTATCATCATCTTCTTGTGGAAGACTTTCATTTAATGCAGTTATGACATAAGAATAGCTATCTTCTGTCATTTCAAAATTATACAAAATGTTATACCTTCAGATAATAATACCACCTCAACACTTTCACTAACTCTTATTTCTAAAACAGTACACTTTCTTCAATGTTAGTTCTATTTTTGGAAATCACATATTTTTCTTATCCCTTTATGAAACAATTTTCTTCTGTGTTCATTGGGTAAGGAAAAAGTTAGGAGTGGATTTTTTTTTTTTAGCCCAAATGTTAAGCAGGCTCTAAAAGTTGTGTGCATAACAATTCTCATTAAGTTATAAATGGAAAGATAAAACAATGGTGAATTTTATTCTGTTCCCCTTGGATTCACGGTTGTGCTAATATTCCAGGCAGACAAATTGTTTTGAAAGTAAGGATGTAGGGGCTGCAGCAGTGGCTTAGTGGTTATGCCTGGCATGCACAAAGACCTGAGTTCGAACCCCAGCAACACATATACAATTGAGTGTAGCAGCAATGAAGGCCACATGAAAAACCAAATAAAATTGATTCTCTCTCTCTCTCTCTCTCATTGTCCCTCTCTCTCAAAGAAAAAGAAGAAAGGAAGGAAGTCAGAATGTAATTTATCTCATTCTCTGAATTCTCTCCCTTTTGGAGCCTGATTTAAAATTGACTTTCAATTTCTAAGAAGAAATATGTAATTTTTCAAGGTATAAACAATGAAAAACTATCCAGTTCTATTAGCAAAGACAGGAAGACCACTGACAGAATAAAATAATTACATTTTTAAAGATATTTTATGATTAAATAAATCAACATAAATTTAAAATCATAAAATATTTTAATGATTAACACATGTAAATATAAAATAGAGTTGAACACAATAGTATTTAAGTAAACATTTGATTTTTCAATCTACCTTTTTCAAATATCTTTGAATAATTATGTCCCTAAGTCTTAGGAGGTTCACTTTACTCATAATTTCCTATTTATGATTTTCAGGGAAAAAAGTCACAAAAAAAGATTAGAACATTGTTATCCAACAGAGAAAGTTGGTCACATCTAGACTACAAAACAGAAGAGGTTCTAAGACGTGATGTTCATGGTTTTCTTGAAAATGACAAATAAATTGCTATGTTAATGACTTGAAATGCCCACATTTTCCTATTTATCAGAGTCTCTCAGGATTCGCAGTCCCACAAGGAAAAGTGGAGTCTTTCTACAAAAATGGCAGAGCCAAATATTAGCAACTAAACAATATTTCTTAAACATCACAAATTCCTAAGTACCACTAGGAATTTCCCCAATAAAGGGATGAAATGAGTTTATATTTAATGTCTTTTGATCATTTTTCTAAAGAATGCTTAGAAGGTATTGAAAGTATTAGTTTTCTTTGCAGTGTTTAGGCATCATATTTATTAGCTATTTTCAGTATAAAATTATTTAAAATAGTCAAATGTACCATATTAATCTTATTTTCAGAATTATAGATGAAGAACAAGGCTGGAGCAGTGGCTCAGTGGTTACGGAGCTTGACTGGCATGCGCAAGGACAAGGGTTCGAACCCCAGCACCACACACAGTGTCACAGCAATGAAAGTCACATGAAAAACTAAATAAAATTGATTCTTTCGCTCTCTCTCATTGTCCCTCTCTCTCTCCAAAAAAAAATTACAGATGAAGAATAGCAATATAATTTCTATTCATACTGTTTGTCGCTTTAGAAAAACTGAGCCCCATGGATTGTACAAACGCACTCCTAGACCATTACACACTTGCACTTTATTTCCACAGTCTCTTTGGTTCTAGAATCGCTGTAGCCTCAAATAACAGCCATGGTTCAAAATTCCCTGTAACCATTTTCTCTCACATTAGCTTATCACATTCAGTAGTTTCTAAAGATAATTATTTAATCCTGATTTACTATCCAACCATAATTAGTTCTCTTCATTTATGGTATAAAATTATATATTGCATGTACTTAGAGCTGTGATAGAAGATATTTAGAATACTGAGAGCCAGGCATTTTTGATGTAAAGTGGAAGTAAAAACAATCTGCCATTCAAAATTAGTGTATACACACATACACACCCAAGTGAATCTTTAATAGGCTAACAAAATGAATTTTGAAAATCTTAATACTATTTAAAATAAGTGTCATACAGTCGTTTAAGAAAACCGACAGAACCTTAGTTTTATTGACATTTAACAATAAAAGCAAGAAAAATATTCCTCAAGGAAAGAAATATAATGACTAACACATGTGTTTTTACCATGTGAAATTTCACAGAGATTTTTTTTGAATCATAAGATCCCACTAGAGGTAGGAATTGTGTTTATAGTCATTTAAAAATATCTGTTAAATAATCACATTTTATACAGCATTCCTCCACTCTCCCTTTTAAAGAAAGTTCATAATTACTATTTATTATGATCAGTATACTTATTTTACACATAGAATATACATGGATAAATATGCAAACATAGTATTATAACTGTACTTCTAGACAAATAATATCTACTTTCATAAAAATGCAAGCAACTTAAGTGGTACCCATCTCTAGTAACTTCAGAAAAATAATTTACACTTTACTTTTTAATTTATAATTTTTTTACAGCACATGGTGTTCAAATATGGCCTTCCTGCCTAGCAATTAACTTTTTAATAGTATTTACCAGTTAACTAAATGGTGCATTACTGCCTGGTCCAATTTTCCATGCATGTTCTAACCACTGTCATTACATCAATAAGTAAATAAAACATTTTAAACTACATTTCTTAAACCTTCTTATAAATATTTGGTAATAAGTCCTTAGTATTACATCCATCATACCTTTTGGGAATATCTGTCATTTGAACTAAGACAAAGTAATTCATCTAAATAATTAATCATTGTCGTTAAATCTTCATCAATCATGATAGCATCGCAATGAGAAATTCTAAGAGACTGTTTGGAGGAAGAGTTTTGCTTTAATCTACACAATAAAGTTTAACGTACTCAAAAGTACATTGTACATCTTTGTGCTGCACACAGATAATAGAGCCCAGCAAATAGGAATCAGAGAGAAACTTGTCACATCTCCTAATCAGGAGAGATCACGAGGTACTTACCATAATAAGTGCATTCTTTGTATACAGCTCATCTACCCCTGAGACTTGACAGAACAGTCTCCACAACATACTTCACCTAATCATTTTACACTTCCTTATAGTTTCTTACCATAAAACAATATATTTCACAGGCATGGGGAAAGCTAAAGTGAGTGGTTAGATTGAGTAGAAGTATGCCCAAATTAACCAGTGCTGCCCCAGAGGAAATAAAGAGATTGCTTTGCATTTTGGTCGTTCACATTTGTTTCTTATGAATGAATTAAAGGTGTCAAGCAGAAAAGACCTTACTGGACTATTATTAATTGGATGATCTTACCTTCACAAATATTTCACTAACCTCAGAAATAAAGTCATAAAATAGTTTGACAAAAAACAAAATTTTTTAAAAAAATTCAAAGCCCATTATTGATATGTTCCTTACCCATAAGCACACTTATAATAAAAATAAAATCAGAAGAACTGAGAAAACAGGCATAAAAAATTAACAGGTAATAGTTTCAAAATACACACACATACACACACACACACACACACACACAAACCATGATATCTTTAAACTTTTTGTGAAAAACTATAAAATCTTAATAAAATGGAAAAGAATTTGTCATGGTCTAGCAATGTTGTCATATAGACATATTGATTTAAGTTTCCTTCTTCTGTCACGAACTAGTAACTGGACTCCACATTGTATGTCCCCAAAGCATTAAATCAGCATAGATACATTGTGGCAGTATTGCTTAGTGTGAATTTGTACTTTGGAGGTGATGCATTTAGGTATTTCTCTAAGTAGATTCTTTTTGGTCCTATATGACGGAAAGCAACTATCCTCACAAAGCCAGAAGCCTCTGACGGCTTCCTGACAGGGTGCACATTGTCCCGCAAGCATACTGAAGACCATGTGCTGACTGTCTTGCTCTCCTACAACACGAAAAATACCTGAAAATTTATCTATTTTTTACCCTACCAAGCTCTTCTGCTGATGTGAGCCACCTAGTACATATCCCACAAAATAAAAAGTTATTCTGAATGGAAAATGGCAGAGAAAGGGGAAAGAGGCCCTAAATGACAAGTTTACTAGGAACTAAAAACATCCAATACTAAAAACACACTGGAAAATTAAACCAGTGGAATGGGGCTAGCACTACTCATTTAATAGAAAAGAAAACTGTGTAGAAAGAGAAGGCACAAATGTTGAGGGGAATAATATTTGTTTTGCATTTATATGAGAAAATACTTTCACTTCAATCCGTAATTTCTTATATTAGCATCACCAAAAAAGTGAAATTACTTTTTTTAAAGAGAAAATATTGACTTATTGAATTAACTATTGTGCCCTCCCTACATCCCCGTGCCAGTTATCTGCTTCACAGAATGAAAAACTGCATTTACACGTTCAGCATTGGAAGAATTTTAACTAATGTTAAGATCACTCTGTTAAAATTAAAAAATAATACTGTTCATAACAAACATAATGCAATAATTTTATTCTATTTTGTATTATTAAGAGCTTTGCTTCCTAAAACATCTGAGACAATTGTTAATAAAGAAGTTTTAAAATTATAGCATTACCAAAGCAGCTTCAGACCATCTAAGGATGCATCCCAGCCTAGTAGCATATGCCTATGGTCTCTGACACGAAAGGAGGAAACCCAGATGTCATAAAATATTTGAATTGTTAGAATTTTGCTAATTTCTCAGCAAATCATTTTAAATAGTTCATTGCAAGATTAGCTTAATGGGCTTTCCTACAGCCTCTGGAGGACTATGCTGCTGTAGAAATCTATTTTAACAGAAAGAATGCTTCCTTAAACCTACGAAATAATATTTCCTTCAGCCTCAGAGGCACACGCACAAAGAATACATTTGTAAAACATGCATAAAATGTGCTTTGCCAGAATGAATGAGATGTTCTTCTCACAACATCCAACCACCACTATCAACACTGTCATTGTCACCACATTACTGTACCATGTTCTCCTTCTCTCCATCCTGTTACTTTAAATACTCTTACCTCTCTCCCTCCTTGTGCTGCCTCCAGTCTTTTCAGGTTTAAACCCTAAAAGAAAAAAAATATTTAAAAAATATAAGCTATTGTTGACAATGAACAAGTAGCTAATAATGAGTGCAACCAGAAGGAAATGCAGTGAAGAAAAGAATGCATTTAGCAGAGAACATCTGTGTATTGATGAATATCTGGCATATATGCAGATAGGAGGGGAAGGTGCATCTATTAAGTTTTTGAAGGTGATACTAATACATTTTTTGCTACACCCGAATGCCACATGCAAAATGTGTTTTAAGGAATGATTGCCTGTTTTTCGGTGGACCACCATCGAGAAGGTGTTCTTTAAGCATGAAGCAATATGTGTTTTTGTAATAGGCTCCTGTTTTCTCTCACCCTACCTGGCACATCCTGTGCTTCAAACATTAGGGGAGGTTGATAAAAATCAGCAGAAATCCTTGTAACAGTTAGAAAATATTAAAGAGTCTGTTTTTTAAATTGAGTATTTAAAAAATACTCAGGATTTAGTTCTGACAGAAGACTTTCTCTACTGTCATACCTGCTGTCCACAAGAGAAAGGAAGGACCCACCTTAAGTCCCTAATGCATACTATGCTTCAATAAAAGGAAGAAGAATCCATCTTTCCCTTAGCAATTCAACAAATTGTGCTTGTGGCACATGATGAAGAACCAAAGAGTGATTTACCTATTGTTCCATTCACAGTCTTTATGTACCGTCATTGGATTAATGATATTTAGTAAAGCAATATCCTGGAAAAGTATTCATTTTTCTCTAAACACAATGAAACACTTTGATTCTACTGTTTTTCCTATAGATGTTTCATATCTTAACAGGATAATGTGAAAATTGCAAAACCTGTGATTTTACAGTACCTAATTCTTTTCTTATCTTGTTTCTTACTTACCTTCTATTCTTTCCCCTTTCTTTTTTCCTTCCTTCCCTTTAATTATTTTACAACACATATTTATTAAATATGCTATGAGTCAGGCATCATGCAAGACTTTGGGAATATTAAAATAAATAACGATCTTCCAAGTTTAAAGGCTCATTGACGTAAAAAAGAGTAAAGGTAAAATTTCAGGAGAATGATGTCAGATGTGTAAGAATATCCCTGATAATAAGAAGAATGAGTCTGGGCTGGAGCGGTGGCTCGGTGGTTAAGGTGCTTACCCAGCATACACAAGAACACGGGTTCAAACCCCAGCACCCACACATACAACTAAGTCTCAGAGCAAAGAAGGCCATGTGAAAAACTCAATAAAAATTAATTTAATTCTCTCTCTCCTTCTCTCTCTCTCTCTCTCTCACTGTCCTTAAAAAAAAAAAAGAGAGTAAAGAGTGAGTCCAACTCTGCCTGGAATAGCCATCCACATGGAAGAACATGGAGAGGAATCACTTGTGAAGGGTCGCAGGCTGAGCAAGGAAAGGCAGAGAGAGAAGGGCAGGGGCCAAGAGACATCAAGTGCTCTACAGACTGCTGCTCACAGCGTGGTGCCTGGATCAGCACCCACCATCACCTGGGAAAAGCACAACCTCAGACTGTACCGCAGACCTACTGAGCCACAAACTTCATTTCAATACAATTTCTGGGTGATTCATATACACGTTAAAATTTGAGAATTACTGCTTGAAGGGGTCTAGGAAAGGTGAATAGTTTGGTTATATATACAGTGAGTGGGACAAAAAGGTGTGTGTGTTGTGGGTAGTGTGAAAAGGGGTGAATTAGGCAAAATTGGAAAGACTTTCAAAGGAAAGATTTCAGACTTCTTTAGACATATGCTTACTAGCAAAGTAAATTTTGGAAATTGGGGATAAAATTTAGAAAATAGTAAAATCGGACACAAATGAAGGTTTCCATATTCTTCTAAGTTAGCCTACATCTGTGTTCCGTTTTCTCTATTAAGAAATGCAGTGAGGGGCTGGAGCGGTTGCTCAGCTGTTAGAACACTTGCCTGGCATGCACAAAGACGCAAGTTCAAATCCCAGCATCACGAACACAATGAAGTATCAGAGCAATGAAAGCTACATGAAAAACTAAATAAAATTTATTCTCTTTTTCTCTATCTGTCTCACTGTCCCTCTCTCTCTTAAAAAAAAGAAAAGGAAAGGAAAAGAAAAGGGAAATGCAATGAGGGTAGAAGGCTGAGGTAATAGGATCACAAGTTCAAAGCCAGTCTCAGTAATTCAGTGAGGCCCTACACAACTTAATGAGACTCTGTCTCAAAATAAAAAATAAAAAAGTGAAAAAGTATACATATATTATTGGTATTTATCTTTATTACAAATATTTTTAGTGTTTCACCACAAAGAAATTATAAATAGTTTAGGTAATGGGTATGTTAATTATCCTTATTGGGTTATTATATAATGTATATATGAATCAAACCATCACATTGTACCCCATAAAGTTGTACCAGTATTATGTGCCATTTAAAAATAAAGTAAAATAACAAAATTGAAAGACAAGTATTTTTTTCACATTCCTCTAAATAATTTAACAGAGCTTTGGAAAAATAATTTAATATTTTTCATAATATCATGAAGAATTTTTATTCAAGTCCAACATTTCCCTATTTATGATGACAATCTGAATAGTACATAACTTCAACTATATATTTGTATTGCTATGGATACATCCACTAAAAAAACCAATGGGCCTGTAAGAACAGCATAGTACACTTTAATATTGTATTTGTAGCATTATATTTTGTAATGTAGAGAAGAATCAATATTTTCTTGTATTGAGGAACATGTTAGGAGTGCAATAACTGAGTTATTCATTGTTAGAAGGAAAATAAACTATAGGATAAAATCAGTTCCTGTGGTGACAGCATTTACATTTAAAAGGTTTTCAGAATTGTTTAAAAAAATGCTATCACTGCTTATATAAAACTCATTTCTTGAATTGTTTTTGTAAAACCATAGTAAAACAAATATTTTCTGAGTCCGTTTAAAGTGGAATATAGACATAATTTTCACTAGAAAAGATTCTAGAATCAACCAGGTAAATCGGTTATTTTTGTATAAGAAAATGGGAATCTGGCTCTGAATACAGAAAATCATTGACATTTATGGAACAGATTTTGAAGAGCCTAAATTCCATAAGAAAAAAGAACATGAAACAAAATATTAAAATATTTCTTTAACCTGGAACTTTAGATTAAAATAATTTTGAAGTGGCATTTGTGCTCATAATGTTTAGGAACTGGGAGTGGTTCTGAATTCAGAATGTTGTGAGTTTAAATCTCTTGTTTGTCACTTTCTTGTATGTGCCCTCCAACAAATTTCATAATATGTTTCAACATAATATTTTGTGTTTAAAAATATAATAAATGCAGCAACTTTTATGTGCTTGTCTTGAAGATTAAATGAGATGACAAGTGTCTAGCACATAGCAAAGGGCCAGGAAAAATTTAAAGTTTATGCAAAATGGTAGCTATTCACTTTTTCTTATCCTCTTCATCTACCTGTTAATATTATCATCATTTTATATTATATATATATACACATATATACAATATATAAATATATGATCAGTTTGAATAAAACTTCCCTGTGTTTTTACTTTTATTTGAAGAATGCATACCATGTAGAGAATATTAATAAAACTAAAGAGAATATTCATTTCGACTAGGTGAGTCTTAAAATACCTTTTATACACATATGCAGATTTTATGACAAATTTTTGATATATATGTTATTTTCATAATATGTTTTTGGGGAAATGGACAATATTTCTTCAATCTTTCTGTTCCTCAGTTTTCCTACCATCTATTTCTGGAACTTAAATTAAATATTAAATTGCTTCTCTTTGTCCCATGCAACATCAACCCTGCTTACTTTGTAAAGCCTTTCGTTTCTCTTGGTACCTCAATTTGTATATTTTTCCTAGTGGTGTCTTCAACTTCATTGATCTTTTATTCTGTAGTGGCTAAATAGCTATAATTCTCAGTGAGATTTTTATTTCATATTTTGATACTATTATGTTTTATATATTCCTTATCATGTTTTTTCATAAATGCTTGACATATTTATAATGGTGTTTTGAATGTCTTGTCTGTTTACTTGATCATCTGTCATTTCTAGGTCTATTGATTGAATTGTCTTTTGGTTATAAATCTCATCTTCCTATTTCTTCTTCCATCCAGTAATTTTTATTAGTTGAAAAATATTGTCTCTTTTATTTTAATACTATATTTCATTGAATTCCCTTAGAGTGAGCTAAAACTGGTTCTTGCAAAGGGTTGTGTTTCTTGTGAATCAGACTGACTCCTCTGAGGTTTGGTTTTAAAAATTTTGGAGGTGGTAAATCTGAAATAGCCTCTAGAGTGAATTTACCACTTTTACTGAGACTTGACCCTTCTGTGCTCTTTACTGAATACCTCATCTCAGTGAAGGTTCACTACTCTGGCTAATAGGGATTCACAAGATTCTCAGACCTGTGAGAGTTCTGGGAATGCATCTATTTGCAATTCTATGGAAATTATGATTTTCCAAAAGTTGTTCTTTCCCTGGCCATATGTAATTTTACACTATATATGTGGAGACTGCTATTTAAACAAAGATCCCATGACCCAAAACAAAGACAGACACAGTGGAGTCCCCTACAGAGATTTCCAGAGCCCCATTTCTGACTAATTCCTCCTTTCCAATCTTGCCCCCAAATTCTAGTTGCCTTTTTCTCTCCAAACTCAGATCAGATCTTCTCAACTACAAAATTAAAAGACCACCATATTCTTTTTGAGACGTCTCTCCTTGGATCATTGCCCTAAAATTGCCTTCAGGCATACATCTATATGTTGTAACTTTCTTTTTATTAGTTTCCCTTCTCTCAGGGAGTAGAGTGCGTCCATACCTGTTTTTCAATGCCTGCAAGTTGTTTCATATATTTAGTCCAGGTTTCAACCACCACTGCAGGAAAGGGCACATCTTCATGAACGAAGACAGAATTCAAAGTAAGAATTATTTTAACCTTAATTTTTCAAAGGAGGTATTTGAAGCTTACAAAATTTAAAATATGTGACCTAAGTCCCATATGTGGTAACTATAAAAATAAAAAAAATCAGCCAATATTTTCAGAATTTAGATTCATTAATTCATCCTTTTCTCCTTAGTGAAATTTCTTTAAACTCATATCAGTCAAAATGTTTAAATGTTTAACATGTTATAAACTTATGGATAGGAATATGCTGTAACAAGAAATGCATGTTTGAGTTATGATGATTCCTTAGGGCAACACAGTGACTAACAGTTCCTGGGTATTAGGGCTTACCAAAAAAAAAAAAAAAGAGAGCCGATGCTTTCAATATGGGTTATCATGGTAGAAATGATATTCTATATAAACTTTGTAAAAATATTGATGCTATCATTACATTATTAAAAGACCAATTTTCATGTTGAACAACTGAAGTGGGGCTTCTGAGAGCAAGAATTTGGGAGCTATATATGGGCAAAGAATAAATGATCTAAAAGGATTATCCATACTGTAACAGTGCCTTAGGCAAGATCATGTTTCAATGGAGAAATCAAATGATCTAGGATGTACTGAGATTCAATAAGAATTCTTAAAATATGATTTGGGAGATGCTAAGCCCTAAGTGACATCATGACTTAGAGACTGATGGTGACTTGGTCAATTTTCTTCCAAAAATCAGACTAATATCACCCCAACTAAACAAGTAATTATATTTAAGGCAACAGATATTTTTTAAAAATATTAACCTCAAAGAACTGAAACACTTTATGTGTCACATATATACCACATAATGAAAAATATTTTGCATCTTTATATTTCAAACACATATTGAAATAATTCAGAAAGAATGAATGTTTTAATTCTATTAACTAATATAACCTGATTCTCAGAAAGAATTGAAGAAAAACATGCAGTCAAATTATTCATATTTGTGTACTTAAATATGTGTATATATTGATTGACTCTTAAAAGTAATATAACATTTATAAAATTTTAATTGACTTTAAATCCACTTAATTATTCCTCAGCAGTAAAGATATAATATTTATCCAGCATGTCTAGGGAAAACCACATTTTAAAATACTCTGGGTGATATAGTTGTGAGAATATATTTTAGTGACCATACATATTTTCTCACTAGAGAATATAAACTCTTTGCATTGATAAAAATTAATCACCTGAGACCAAAGCAAAATATCATAAATTGTAGGGGGAGAAAAAAATTACCCTGAAGCAAGTGTTCTGCAGTGTGCTAAATTAAATGGTTTAGAAGGGCATTAAGAAGGAAAGGTTATTAGCTGAAAATACAGAATTTCCTGACAAAATCCCTCCTGAATTCAGACATCTGTGTGAACACCCCCAGTTCCTGTTTTGGATATGAGGTCTTTTCTACCTAAAGTAAGTACGTGGGGAAAAATCTTCCCCTTCATAATGACTGTAGAACCCTTCCCAACTTTTTATCCAGTCTTAAGGACTTTCCTTGCTGCCTTGTAAACAAAAAGTTGGAAATATACTAACTGATATCTTTAGATTTATTTTTATATGGAAAATATGAAATGGACAAATGGAATGGATATTTTATATCCAGAATGGCAGAGGTTGCACTGTGATAACTTTTCTTAAAATATAGAAAGTAGCTGCGAATTAACTGTATTTAATTATAATTATTAAAAGACTTCAAATAACTGTGTGACTTTTCAACATTTAGCTTCAGCTATGAAGACACAGGAAGGAACTAGAAGAAACTTTAAATAACTTGTAATTCAACCTCTACATTTGATAGAAAAGGAGACTTTTAGTCAAGGAACTTGATTTGTATCAGGAGAGTTTCAGAATTTCAACTCCGACCATTGGGTCCCAAATCCAGAACTGTCTTTGTTTAACCAAATTATTTTAGTATTTCCATCATAAACCATTCTCTTAAAAGCTATCTGACTTTTGGAGCATTCCTTAACCATTTAATGTGCCAAATTCCACTGCTTTAAAATTGAAATAATTTTTAGGAATAAATTAGAGAATCAAGTATAAAGCACAAAGTGTCTCATCCACAGTTACCTGTAGTGTGTACTGAGTTTTACCAGTAGTTTAAGACATGGTTGCTCTTAGAGTTATCCCAATGAAAAACCATTGCTCCTACAGTTTTTAAAATGCATATAATTTTTGAGTGTTTTCTATGAACCACTGTTCCAAATGTTTTATCTGGATTTGTTCTGTTCTTACAGTAACCTAATTACATGTTAGAACAGAATTGTTCTGTACACGTTGGGCTGAAATAAAAATGACTTTCTACTTGTTCTGCTCTGTTTTCAAACTGGTTTCTTTACACAAAATAAGACACACCACATTATCAGCTCTTTCTACTGCTAGTTTCACTGTGCAGCTATAGCATGTGACCCAATCACAGGGCAGCCTATAAACCATTCTGGCCTCCCTCCTCCTTACCATCACATTTCATCATTTTGGGTGGACTTCTGGAGGGCATAGATAATGTTAACTCTCTGGATTTGGTTTACCTGTTATGAAAATGATGGTGTGGAGCAGGAAGAACAG
Organism: Aplodontia rufa; assembly: GCA_004027875.1. Taxonomy (NCBI): domain Eukaryota; kingdom Metazoa; phylum Chordata; class Mammalia; order Rodentia; family Aplodontiidae; genus Aplodontia; species Aplodontia rufa. Next base: position 976 of record PVKS010008649.1, on the reverse strand, counting down.
ATACTTGTTTTGGGTCTCCATAGAACTTAAAAATATGCCATCTGTACCTTTTACAGTTTTTATTGAGAAATTTATTTGTTGAACAATCATATGTTTTTAACAAAATAATATCATATTTATATAGATTCTGAAGATTAGATTTACCCCCAAGAGTCCCCCCCCAATTACCCACCCTTGTCCCTACCCCACCACTCCTGCCCAGTACATCTCTACAAATGCATTAGGTTGTTTGGTTCTCTGGGTTATGCTGATTTCACTCAACATAATTTCTTCCATAGCCATCCATTTACCTTCAAAGGCTACAATATCATTGCTTCTATCTGCTTAGTATAACTCTATGGTATATATGTACAACAGTTTTTGGATCCATTTATCAAGAGAGGAACATCTGGGTTATTTCCATAATTTAGCTATTGTAAATTGAGCTGCTATGAACTTCGATTTTGCTGTGTCACTGTAGTGTGCTGATTCTAAATCCCCTGGAAAAATACCCAGGAGAGAAATAGCAGGATCATATGATGGGCTCATCCCTAGTTTTTTGAGGATTCTCCACACTGCTTTCCAGAGGGGCTGTACCAGTCTGTATTTCCACCAGCTGTACCAGTCTGCATTTCCACCAACAGTGTGCTAGTGTGCCTAGCTCTCCACAACCCCTCCAGCATCTATTATTGTTTATTTTCTTCATTTTTGCCAATCTGACTGGGGTGAGGTGATATGTTAATATAGTTTTCATTTGCATTTCTCTGATTACTAGTGATTTAGAGCACTTTCTCCTGTATTCATTGACTTGATCAATGTTCTCTGTTTAGAAGTTTATATTTAGCTCTTTGGCCCATTTATTGATTGGGTTATTTGTGTTTTTGTAGTTGAGATTTTTGAAGATTTTGTAGATTCTGGATATGAGACCCCTGTCAGAGGAATCACAGCCCATGATTCTCTCCAATTCTTTAGGAAAACCTATTGACTCTTTTGATTG
>PVKS010008648.1:0-67403 GCA_004027875.1 Aplodontia rufa | reverse complement strand
AAAAAAAAAAAAACAAAAAAAAAAAACCCACAAGATAGGCCCAAATTGAGGGATCTGTTTTGAAATAACTGGCCTAGACTCTTTAAAAATGTCAATGTTATGAAAAATAAGGAAAAATTGAGAAGCTATTGATGCTAATTTCCAGATATTGATAACTGAATATTTATTATTAGTCTGATATTATTTTAGTTACTAAACATGTGTTAACAATGTAGAAACACTATGATGTGTTGCTAATACTGTATAAATTGACATCTCGAAGCGTAATTTGGCAATACCTTTTGAAAGCAAAAATGTATATACCCCCAGATTTAAAATTTCACTTCTAAGCAATTATCTAAGCATATGTTAAGTTGTTCTAAGAAAATTGTGTATTTACTATAGGTAATCACTGACTGCAAGGACAAAGTTTTGAAGTGCTGTTCAAGAGCTTTACTATTGGATGGTTATAAGCAAAATACAATTCACTCATACAAGAGAATAAAATGGACACAATAAACTACTATAAATACTCTTTTCTGCAAATAATTCCAAGTAAAGGGAAATTAAGACAAAAAAGTCAAGGTTAGAATATTCAGTAGAATATGCCCTCATGTGGGGAAAAGTTATTTGGATATGCATTCATTTTACACCTATTTATTTTGTGTGTACATATACATATATATTTGCATGTTTCTCTATATGTTTAAATGCTATTCTGATTTAGATCTGGAGTATCCCCAAAGGCTCATACGTTGAGGGCATGGTTCACAGTGTACCAATGTTCAGAGGTGAGACTTTGGAGAAGTGATTGGATTTCGAGCACTGTGAGCTCATTGATGGATTAATTCATTGATGGATTCATAGCTGAATGGACTATTGGAGGGTGGTGGAAACTGTAGGAGCTGGGACCTAGTTGAAGAGCATAGGTCTTTGGAGCATGCCTTTGGGGATTGTATCATGTTTGTCTATCTCTGCCTCCTGGCAGCTATGAAGTGAACAGTTTTCCTCCACCAGGCCCTTTCACCATGATGTTTCTGCATTATTATAGGCCTAAAAGCAATAGAGCTTGCTGAACATGGACTGAAAGTTTTGAAACATGTGCCAAAATAAACCTTTCCTCTTAGGAGGCTTTTTCTTCAGGTGTGTTGTCACAGTAATGAAAAGCTGACTAAAACACACACGTGTGTGCATGCACACATTGATATGTGTATATATTTGTAAATGCATAGAATAGCTTTATTTGATGATGAGAGTTGTTGAGAAAATTGTTGGCTTCAGAGAAGGAACTGAATTGCTGGGAGATGGGGTGAGATGAAGTAGACTCAGTTATCTTGCCATACAATTTTGTGTTTTTCATATTCTGGGCAATAATCAAATATGACCTATCAAAAAATTATAAGAATGAAGACAGTGAAGAGTGTTGGAGAGCCCATCTGAAATCAATAGAAAGGAGTGAACATTTGTTAATAACATGACTGCAAGCAGATGGAGAAAGAACTTGTTCTGAACAATTCTCCCAATACAGAAATTATATGCTTTTTTTCTTATTCCTCTCCCAAGGCAGAAGAACAATGTGACAGGAAGCTGGAGAAAGTCACGCAAACAAGGTATGCTCAAAAATCTGTTTCTAGATTAAATGTTATCTTTTTATGGAATGAGGATTATTGCTTGATCCGTTTCTTCTTTTTGCAAAACTAAGGTATATTGATTAGTTTTATGGTATGTTGTCTTAATCTGTTTTCTGTTGTTAATAAACACTATATCCAAGATTGGATATGTTATAAAGCAAAGCTGTTTATTTTGGTTCACAGTTCTGGTCCAAGGTGAAGGGGCTGACTCTGGAGACAGCCTCCTTGGAGGCAGAGTCCCAGGCGTGCAGGGTGTCACATGATCAGAGACAGGGAGAATGTGATAGACCTACCTGTTATGGCTTGGATAGAAGGCTTTTGTTCAAAAGCTCCTCTGTTAATGCAGGAGTTTTCAGAGGTGAAAGAATTAGATTATGAGGGCTATAACCTAATCAATTGATTCTAGTTTTAATGGACTGAGTGATAACTGCATGCAGATGGGGCATGGCTGGAGGATGCAGATCACTGGGATCCTGTCCTGGAAAGGATCATCTTCCTCATGGCCCCTTTCCCCCTTCTTTCTCTCTACTTCCTGACCACCAAAAGTAGAGCATCGCTCCTCTGCTACACCCTTCCATCATGATGATCTGCCTCACTTTTGCCCCACAGCAATGGACTCAGCCAACCATGGACCAAACCTTTGACGACCATGAGCCCCAAATAAACTTTTCCTCCTCTAAGTTGTTCTTGTTGAATATTTTGGTCACAATGAGGCAAAAGTGACTAACATACTAGCCAAACTGGCTTTTACAGCTGGCACGCTTTCAATATAATCTATCAACACAATAATCCATTAATTGCACGAATTGATTAATCTATTTGGAAGGACAGAGCCCTCATCTCTTCTAACAGATCTCACCTGGTCCTACCTCTTAATATCTCATAATGGGTTTTAAGTTTCAATACGAGTTTCAGAGGGAACAAACCATAATCAAATCATAGAATGTGTTAATTATACCTCAATTTGAGAAATCAGTTAATTTCCAAGAAATTGAGAGTGATGATATATTCATAGCATGCAACACTACTTAGTAAGAAAAAGATAGTAAGTGTTGAAGCTGGGAGTGTAGTTCTATGCTAGTGTGTGTGTTTGGTATGTCTGAGGCCCTGGGTTCAATACTTAACACCAAAAAGAAAACAGAAAGTATTGATGCAAACAATGTATTGGGTGAATCACAAAGGCATTATGCTAATTGAAAGAAGTTAGTCTCCAAAGATTATATGCTTTAATATTCCATTTATACGGGCTGGAGTGGTGGCTCAGTGGTTGAAGCACTTGCCTGGCATGCACAAGGACCTGGGTTTGAACCCCAGCACCACATACACAGCTAAGTGTTGGAGAAACAAAGACCAGATGAATAAATAAATAAAAGTTGATTCTCTCTTCCTCTCTTTCTCACTCTCTCCCCTTCCCCCCCTCTCTTAAAAAATATTCCATTTATGACATTCTCAAAGAAAAAACCATACTGAGGAAGAAAAGCCCGTGGTTTTAGGGGACTAGGAGTGGGCAATTAGGAAGGGATAATAAGAGGAAGATTTTAAAAGGTGATAGAATTGCTCAGTATCCTTATCATGATAGCAATTACACAAACCTATTCATATATTAAAATTAATAGAACTGAACATAAAAAACATCAAATCTAGCTGGGTACTATGTCACACACCTATAATCCCAGTGCCTCTGGGGGCTGAGGCAGAAGGAGCAAAATTCATAGTCAGCCTCAGCAACTTCATGGTCTTAAGCAAATTAGTGAAACCCTGTCGCAAAACAAAAACCAAAAAGGGCTGGGGATGTGGCTCAGTGGTTTAGCATCCCAGGGCTCAATCCCTGCACCAAACAAAACAAGATGAGCAAACCAACAAATCAAGTCTAGCCAGGTGTGGTGGTGTGCCTCTGTAATCCCAGTTGCTAGGGAGCCTGAGGCAGGAGAATCACAAGCTTGAGAACAGCCAGGACAACATAACAAGACAGTCTCAAAATAAAAAGTAAGACAGGCTTATTCGTGAAGCATTAAAAAGTTAAAAAAATAAAACAAAATAGAATCCACGATTTTGGCACTTAAGTTTTTCTTCTACATCAAGCATCAATGAGATTTTGCTGGTGGCTTGACTCCGGCCATATCATCTTATTCTCAGTCAACACAATAACAACCCTCCCCATAAAGCTTTCAGAAATAATAAGGGAGTAATTCCAGATCATCAGTACAGAAATACCATGGCTACACGCAGTGAGGGCTCTCTTGTGTGAAAACACAAGCCAACCAGACCTCGTAGATTGTCATGATACATTCCCCAAATGGCATTCTGTTACAGCTCATTGTAATATGTCCTGTGTGCTGGTATGAGGATGTTTCAATGCAAGTGAAGAGCCAGGGATCCTGGAGCAGCAATGTCTGGGAAGCAATTCCAGCGCAAGCTCCTTTCCACAAGGCTGAGCAACTTCATGTCTCTCCAGGATAGAGAGGAAAATCGAGTCAAACAGGCTTCCTGAGGACAAGCTATGAAATACCAGAGGACACTTTTGTTCCTGGTGATGACAGTAAATAAGTAATTGTTGACTTAAAATATTACATATTCTCACTACCCCGCACCTAAGCAGTCATAAGTTAACTGTTTTATTGGAGATGCAGAACACAGCAAAACACCTACCTATCATTCATTTGTTTCTCCTGCTGGTATATTTGCAAAGCCTGCTTATTTTATGCATTTGTCCTATACTATTCCAATTAACCCTAAAAAAAAAGCCATTTGTCAGAGAGCAAGATGGGCTGATGGTTTGAATCATCTATCCATCCTGAAGAAAGGGTTGTATAAAGTACTAGCTTTTTGAAAGGGATAACTCTAGAGCCAGAGGTCTTGAATTTGAATCCCAGTTCTAAAATACATCAGTTGTGTGACCTTAGGTAAGTAAATAAATATCTCTGGCCTCAGTTCCCTCTCTGTTAGTTGTATGCATTAAAAGGAATCCATTGACCTGGTGACAAGATTAAATTCAGTAATGTAGCTGGTATTAGGTCTGATGCTTAACACACATTCAGGAAACTTCATCTATTTCATATGACAGGACATTATTGTCATTCTTTGTATAGGAACATGAGGAGGTAGAAGGGTCCATGAAAGCCTTTGGTTTCCAGTTCCTCTACTCTGCCATGGATGCCCTGAAACATCCTGCTTCTCTGCTAAGCCAGAGTCCCATTCCCTTCAGTCCTTTGCTGATCTGCCAATCAGTCTATTAAACAAATCATCATGGAGATGTTAATGACTTTATTTGACTTCTCTACTTGAAGACTGGTATTTGCAGAAGTGTATTTCAGCCCGGGAGCTCCTGTGTGAGGTGGCCACCTTGCACTAGGAGATGTTGGCCGGGTTGTTGAGGTTGCCTTCTCCTGCTCCAGAGTCCTCAAGCTTATAGAAGATGCCCGCCTTTCTGCTCCCTCCCTATCCTCTCCATTCCCTCCCAGATCAGAGTGGAATAGAGCTTGTTCTTTGTGCCAACAAACAGCTTCAGGGGCCAAGCTTTGTCTGAAAAAGAATAATTCATTAGTGAAGATCTACTGTATGCTCTGAGAGTCTTTAGGCAGCCATTGCTTCCACTGGTGTTTAATATTTATTGCTTCCTTATGATCTTTGGGCTGTTATCTTGTCATTTTAGGAAGAAAGGGAAAATCTTATGAATATTTATTTTTTACCACATAATATATTTACTCTTTGGCTTGAAAGTTTTTGAGTTTTGTGTTTCTTATATAAATTACAAATAAAAAAATAAAAACCATCACTATTGCTTTCAGGCCAGTCATATTTTATTGTGCAATAATGTATTGTGTAAAAGAAAGTCACAAAAGTTGGAAATGTTAGTTCTAGAAGAATTTGAAACCACACAATGATAACACAGTATTTAAAATGGAGCCATGAGGGTTAGAGGGTGGTAGCTCAGTAGTAAAGCACTTATCTAGCATGTGCAAGGCCCTGGGTTCCATACCCAGTACCACCAAGAAGAAAAAATGGAGCTATGAAAAGAAATAAGAATCTATAAGTCTCCAGAATCTGCGCCTGTGTTATGTTACACACAAAGGGAAATTAAGGTTGCAGATGGTTAAGGTTTCTAACGAACTGGCTTGAAGAAAAAGAGATTATCCTGGATGCTGTGGGTGACCCAATTTAATAATTTGGATCCTTTAAAACAAGGAAGCAGAAAGTGATTTGAAAATGGTACACAACTGAATCTGAAGATGAAGGAAAAGGCCATAAACTAAAGAATCTAAATCTTGGAAAAGAAAATGGAAAGAAACCCTATTGTCCCCCAGAGTCCCCATAAGGGTCCTGCTAACACCTAGGTTTTACCCCAGTTTGGCTGCAATTCATACTTCAAATCCCCAGTACTGTAGGATAATAAATTTATGTGGTTTTCATAAAAAATCAGAAAATCAGAAGCTACGGGTGTAAATTCAGGCATGGGTGTTATTTACTGCGATTTGCTGCTCCCAAGCCAAATTCACCTGTGCCACCATAATGAGAGTGGGCAAGGGAAATGGCATGCATGGAAACTGGCACCCAGGGAAAATGGCCGCTGGACCTCAGCTGAGAAGCTGCTTTTATAGTTTAGAGAAAGAAGTTGATGGGGATGGCCTTTCGGAGATTGGCTGGTGGACACATCAATCATCAGGTGTTTGAGAGATACCATTGGAGCTTGCTTGCCAGCATCTAGATTGGTTGTTCTTTTAGCTGGCAAGCTGCCTTGTGCCCCTCCCGCCACCCAGCTGCCCTGGCTGGCATGGCTGGCATGGTGCTGCCACCTGAGGGCATGGGATGCTTGATGCCCTGCCCCTAATCACCATCTACCTAACAATTTTAAGTAACTAAATTTGTACTAATTTCTTGCAGAAATAATAGGAGATTGATACTGTACCGCTGAGGACTTATGCCAATAAAGATAATACAGATATGAAAATACCTGTAATTGTAAACATGAGTATCAAATGCTCAGTAGACAAAGGTGGAAGAGCTTTCTGTCCGGTAGAGTCCAGATGCTACTTGGCAATGGAGTTTACGTGGGAATTGCAGCAAACGACGTTACACATTGTCTAATATTTATAGCAACCCCAAGAAGTAGTGACTGTTTCAGATTTATAGAGGAGGAAAACACATGTAGTTCAGGGATAGAGCACATGCAGAGGTCCTAGGATTAGATGAATATAGAGGAAATAGATTCAATAAAGTGGCTCAAAACGCTGTAACTAGCTATTTGACAAAACTAGGATTTGTAACATGCATTGACTATCTGTGTCCACAGCCCATATCCATAGTTTCAGTTACTGAACAATTTTTCATCCCAAAGAAAGCTGGGCGTTCAGGGAAGGGAGCAATCAATTCCCACCAGGATTGTTAGGAAATTTTCTGGGTAGAGCAGGAATTAAGCTGGACCTTTTCTCAGCTAATTCTTCAGCTCTGTACCTTGTCTTCTTGCCTTCATCTACTTAATTACATCTGCACTGACCTTCTGTCTTGTCTTCTCTACTCTGAAAGTGTAGGTTCACACATTGATCCCTCTGGTGGTTATCTGGAATATTCACCCAAACGCCCATCCCTACCACCAAATATCTGTCTACACTTGTTTACTTACTTTTTTTTTTTTTTTAGTTAAGGAGTTAAGTTGTCGTACAGTTTTAGATGCTTATAAAGAAAGACTATAATATGCATTTGATCCAAATCCAGAGTCACCTCCATATTGCCCATACCCCAGTCTCTTGATTCTTCTATATTTCAACCCTATAATAACCATAAAGGCATTAGACCCATGCCTTTGCTGGGTCTAATACATGAGTTTCACGACCTTTCACTCAAGCCTGGGACTTTGTTCATTGTCTCTTCCTCTGGTTAAGACTCACCATCACTGAGATCACAATTGCAAATCACTTCTTTCAGAAGATTTTCCCAAATCTCTAAGATCCCAGAGCACGTGGTGTGTTCTCATCATGATATTTCTCATGCTGAATTGTTTACCTGTGAAATCCACTTTCCTCCTCCAGATGGAGAGCTATATTAGGTGAATGCTTATATCAGCCTTGATCATACAGAAATATTTGACACACTCTGGAACAATACATATTCATGCAATGATAGATAACTTTGCTCATATATTTGTGTATGTGGGAAGGTGAGGTAGGAAGATCACTCTGTCCTATAGAAAAAGCAGTAAGTATATAAATTTATCTGGCTATTGACTACCAAATGCCTGAAATCTGAGAGTTCAAAGAAATTTTTATATTTGAATACCACACAGCAAAGAAAGGCCTTTCTTTGAAGTCAGCATGGGTCTTGTCAATCTCAAAAGCTCAGCGCCAGGAGAAATTATGGAATCAATAGACCTACCTCCCACCTGCTGCTGGAGGAATTTATCACAACTCTGAAGAGTATCCAAGAAGATATGTTTCCCAGAAAAATCAAACCAGTGATCTTCCCAGAGTTTTACTTTTATTAACCCAGCACAATTGTTCTATTCATCTTTCTGGTAATGATTTTTTTTCTCCTCAAAGGATTAAATTCATTTTCCACTGCTGACATGTAATCCAGAAATAATAGAGGTCGGTCTATTATAACTCATATCCAAAAACCAAAAGTGACAACACCCTGGAAGAAAAGCTCTGAATTAAATATTCTGAAAATAATTCTCAGCAAATCAGTGAGATGTCAAAAGGCCTATTCAGTTGTACAGGAAATTTCTTTTTGTTGTTTATTATTAACATGGCTTTGCAATGCAAAGAGTTAAGTTTGAAAACCCCATTCTGGAACAGTCCTTATAATTATACCCCAGGATTCAAATCTGAAAATTGTTTCTAGTTCTATTTTCTGAAAAAGTCCTACTTGGAAATACCAGCATTTGAAATAATCTTTTAAAACTCTTAACTCCCACTGTGTGACAATGCACAGTCAAGGTGCTTGACCAGATCCCCCGATGACATGTAATGTGAATAAGGAATAAACCTTTGTTGTTTTAGCCGCTGGGATTTGGGGATGTATTCGTTCATTTTTCAGCACTATAATGCAATACCTGAGATAGGCTAGTTATAAAAAAAAGAGGTTCATTTACTTAGCAGTTTTAGAGCTATAGGTTTAAGATTGGCTGCCCCATTGGTTCAGCCTCTGGGGAGGGCATAATAGCATTATGGTAGGAGCATATGGATGAACAAGAGGTCACACTACAGAACAGGAAGCCAGAGAGTGATCAAGGGGTTGGGCTTGCTACTGTAATGACTCAATCTCCTGAGAGTTTAGGAATCCCATGAGAACTCATTAATCCCTTTAGGCACTGGGCAGCTCCCCATTACCTAAATACTTCCCACAAGGCTCCAACTCTCATTGCCACACTGAGGGCCAAACTTTGAACAAGTGAAATTTTGGGGGTACATTCAAATCATAGAAGAGGATTTTTTGTTTCTATAGGAGAAATGATAACTCCCCATCAACCTTCTGGGTTTGAAACCGCTTGGGAAGTGGACACAAGAATCAGTCAACTTGAGAACAAAATACCTAGTTCTATTACTGAAAGAGCCAGATTGGAGAATAAAGCATAAATATTAGCTACAACTAGACGTTCCAATAACTTCTCTCTGAATTGACCCTATTCATTCCAAACTTTAATTCTCTGTCCCTTAAGGTGAGCTCATGAAATTCAAAGCCTTTCGCATGGAGACACAGAATGAGAGGTTCTTGAGGAGAGGTAGGGCAGAGACACAGAAAAATAAAGCACAGAGGCTAAAATGAGCATGCTCATTTCCTTCTCCCCATTCACCAGACAAGGCCTGTACTCTTCCCAGGGAAATATTCCTATACTTTCCCTTCCCCCAGGAGAACTTCTTTCTCTGGGTGGAAAAATCATAGTTGAAACAATGAGCCGTTGATCCAATTAACAAAAGAATCCAAGAATAAAAGTTAGAGGAGTTTACATCACAGCTCAAATTATTTTTTTTAAAGAATAAGAGGGAGAGAGAGAGAGAGAGAGAGAGAGAATCAATTTTATTTAGTTTTCATGTGACTTTCATTGCTCCAAGACTTTGCTGCGTATATGGTGCTGAGGTTTGAACTCACGTACTCATGCATGCCAAGCAAGCACCATAACTGTTGAGCAACCACTCCAGCTCCTCAAATTATTTTTAATGATTGCCATTATAGACAGTAAATTCACACAATGCAACACCTGTCCTGGGAGGCAGTAAAATCAGAGCCATCTATCTTCAGAGAAAACGGGATCCTCTACTGTTTCTGGAATCGTGAGATGGGTCAGCTACAACTACATCTAGGTAAAAATAGGTTCCTCTGAGTTTTGAGAACAGATCTAAAGGGGGGAAATCCCTAATGGGCACAGGATAGAAGGATATGAAAGGGAAAGAGAGGGTCTCATTATTTTTAGCTTAATGATAGCAGGGGTGCTCTGGGTCTGATTTGAGGCATCTCAGCCTCAGAGATGGTAGTGACTGAGGACAGGAAACCATCCTCTCGCCTTTGGTTTTCTCTGTTGCCATCTCCTTCATTCGCCAACTGAAGGGTGTTGAACACCAGTTGATGAAATCCTGGATCCTACTGTGGGTTTCCTTATACAAGTAGTAAGGAGTTTGGCTTTAAGTTCATGACAAAGAAGTGTATTGCAGAGAAAATGAGATATTACTGAAACTGGGTAGTTTTAAATTGGAGGAGAAGCACCATATACTGTCATCTTGGAATAAACAAGCAACTGATCCTATGACTGTCATGTGGGATTTATCAGTTGAGTAATAAGCACGTGTTTTACTCCCAAAGCCATAAAATGTGTTTGACCTCAGATAGTTACAAGACTCTCAGGCTCTCTCTCTCTCTCTCTCTTTCTCTCTCTCTCTTATACTCTGTTACAGTCAGGATACATAGGAAGGAAGAGAGGATGTTTTTCTGCCCTTTCACAGATTTATAAGTTATTAAACAAACTAAGTTATAGTTGGTCAAATGCCTTTTTTATGTGTAACAGTTAAAAAACCACAAGCTCACTACGTGAAGAGGAAGAATCTGGCATTGCATCTTAAATCGTAATTATTTTCTTTGCTTGAATCTTGGAGAAAAAGTTTCCATAATTTACTTTTGTCTGGTTCAACAAATCCTAAGACATCACTTGAAAGCAGCAAATTGAACACAGAAGCTAAGAAACTATCAGGGTAGCGTACATTACTGTTGAAACATTTCTTTTGCATAAACCTTTTCTACTACTGTTTGTTCATTTCCTTTACCGTTTCTTATTTAGTGTGTAGGAGCCTGAATGCAATTTCTGGAAAAGTGTATTTTGGACCTATTTTCACATGGCCTCTTTTTTCCTGGGGTTCCATGAACTGAAAACATTAATATTTCCATTACAAAAGAAGCATATAGTATTTTCTTAAACCTTGATAGATGGTTATGAAATGAGTATTATATCTTCCCCAGAGAATCCAAGTAGCTGGGACTGGGGGATGTAGCCCAGTGGTAGAATGCTTGCCTAGCATGCAGGAGGCCCTGGGTTTGATCCACAGAACGAGAGAGAGAGAGAGAGAGGGAAGAAAAAGAAAGAAGTAGCTTTATTGTGATAAATAACATGACAGTCCTTTAATATTATATTTCTTATTCTGATCAGATTGTAGTTTAGGTATAGATTACAAATTTTATTAAACAGATGTTTCAGAGAGCTATGATTTAGCTTCTAGGAAATTTTTTAACCAGAGATATACACAGAATTTTAGAAGTCTTTTCCATTAGTGAACACTTTCTAATCACTACTTTAAATTTTGGGTTAGAATTTATGATTTATTTGGACTCTGCTTATTTACATTCCATTTATGCTTTAAATTTTGCTGTGACTTTCCAGTTTGTCATAATATTCGAGCCTGGCAGAATGCCCCACTGTAGGACGTGTTTTCTAGTACTTATAAACCTGAATTTTGATTTTCTGTCATGGATTGTTTCTGGACTCAGATCATTCTTCCTAGGTGAGTAAGGGCAGCAGTGAACCACAGGATGCCAGGGGGAAAGATGGGAATCCATTTTTTTGGGATAATAGGGTTGTAACAACTTCTGCCTGCTGTGGCTTGTTGGTTATAAGAATCAATATAGACATTTGTTTTCCATGGTTCATTTGCTTTATCCAGGGGTCCTAGAGTGAGCAATAGTCCTAACCTGCCTGGTGCTGTGGGAGTTCTCAACAGGGACATGAGACTTTCAGTGCCAAACCTGGCAAAAAGTCTAGGCAAACCCAGGGCAAGTTGGTCTCCTTGGGTAGTTTCTAAAGTTGAACAATGGCAAATCATTGATTTGGAGAATTCAGGGGTCTGACTATCATATGGAAGTAGTGTGGATCTGCAAATGCAAGTTCGTGATCTCCAGGTCATCCTTTAAATGATGGAAGGGGCCCTGTTCATGGCCCTTGGAGTATCAAGGCCTTTTCTTCAAAGCACTTCCTTCTTAACTACAGCAACATTGTTAAGGGACTGGTGCCTGGTCATAGAGTCCAGCCCTGCGGACTGGACAGGTCGCACTTTCCATTCAAGGCTTTGATGGGTTTTTCCCATCAAAGTAACATTCCCACCATCTACTTTTTAAATAAGATAAAATAAAAGCTATCTTCTTATTTTTAAAAATATTCTTGTTGAGACATAGCTCATATGCCATATAAGTCATTCAAAGTATGTAAATCATTGGTTTTGCTCACCAAATTTTATAACTGTCACCACAATATAGACGATTAAGACATTTTCATGATCCCCTAAAACAAACTCTGTACCCAAGAAAGTTACTCCCCAGTCTTCCCTCATTCCATCCCCCTGGCAAACACTAACCTACTTTGTATATCTATATTTGCCTATTCTGGACATTTCATATAAATGCAGTCATACAGTACGTGGTCTTTTGTGACTAACTTTATTTTTTTAATTTGTTTAGAGAGAGGGAGAGAGTGAGAGAGAGAGAAGGAAAAATAAATTTTATTTATTTTTTGTCTGGTCTTTGCTTTTCCAACAGTTAGTTGTATATGTGGTGCGAACTTCTTCTTTTTTTTTTTTTTTTTTTTTTGTTTTAAAGAGAGGACAGTGAGAGAGAGAGAGAGAGAGAGAGAGGGAATCAATTTTTATTGAATTTTTTCACATGGCTTTCCTTGCTCTGACACTTAGTTGTGTACATGGTGCTGGGGTTGGAACTGGTGTACTTGTGCCTGCTGGGCAAGCGCCATAACCACTGAGCCACTGCTCCAGCCCCTAACTTATTTTAATTAGTGTAAGGTTTAAAGTTTATCCACATTGCAGCATGTAAAAATATTTATTTCTTCTTATGGCTGAATAATATCCCAATAAACCATATTTTGTTTATTCATTCGTCCATTGATATACATTTTGGATGTTTCCATTTTTTAGCTATTCTAAATAATGGTGCTATGAATATTCATACGAAAGCTTTTCATGTGAACCAATGTTTTCATTTTGTTTGAGTATATATTTGTGAGTAGACTTGCTGGAACAAATAGTAACTATGTTTAACCTCTTGAGGAATTTCCAGACTATTTTCCAAAACTCACCGCTAGTGTATAAGGTTCTCAGTTTCTCCACATCTTTACCAAGACTCATTATTTTCTCTACTTTTAAAAAAATTTTTTTTGGAATCCTAGTGGGTGTGAAATGGGTTTTGACTTACATTTCCTTTAGGACTAGTAATATTGAGCATCCTTTCTACATCTTTAGATAATTGTATTTTTGTTTTTGTTTTATTGAGATGGGGTGTTGCTATGTTGCATACTCTGTTCTCAAACTTGTGAGCTCAGGGGATCCTTTTGCCTCAGCCCCTAGAGTAGTTGGGACTACAGGATTGTGCCACCAAATTCCAGCTTAATCTGTCTTCTTTATAGATAAATAAAAAAATTTTTTTTACATTTTTATTTGATAAACATGGTCTTACAACTAGGAGGGGTTCATCGTCAAACAATCAAGAACAAAAGTGTAATGACAGAGCAAGCAATTTTGGCGCCAGACCATGGTTTCCCCCCTTTGGGTTCCCCATGGTTCCATGTTTCACTTTACTTAAGACCCAAGTTAATTGGACTTCTCCTGGAAGTCAGAGGTTCCCCTCGGATTAGATTCACGCATACTACCTCCTTCTGGTAACCTTGATGTCCTTACTTTTCCCTTTCCCCCTCCCTACGTCCCCCAGGAATCTTAGCACAGTTCCCCATGATCATGTAAGAATTCATACATGATGAGGTAATTGTTAGGTTAGCCATCTAATGTACCGATTCTGCTTATAGTCTAGCATCCACAAATGAGAGAAAACATTCGGCCCTTGAGTCTCTGAGTTTGGGATACTTCACTTAGCAAAATTTTTCCATCTCCATCCATTTGGCTGCAAATGCCATCATATCATTTTCTCTAATAGCAGAGTAGTACTCCATTGTATATATGTACCACAGTTTTTGGATCCATTCATCAACTGAGGGGCATCTGGGTTGGTCCCGTAATTTAACTATAGTAAATTGAGCTGCTATAAACATTGATGAAGCTGTATCTCTATAGTAAGCTGATTCTAGCTCTTTTGGGAAGATACCCAGGAATGGGATAGCTGGGTCAAAAGGCGGTTCCAGCCCTAATTTTTTGAGGAGTCTCCACACTGCTTTCCAGAGTGGCTGTACCAGTTTGCAGTCCCACCGGCATTGTGACAGTGTTCCTCTTTTCCCACAGCCCCTCCAGCATCTGTCATTGTTTGTATTCTTCATTTTTGCCACTCTGACCGGAGTGAGGTAGAATCTCAGTGAAGTTTTGATTTGCATTTCTCTGATTGCTAGTGATGTAGAGCTTTTTCTCACATGTTTATGGGCTTTTTGGACTTCTTCCATTAAGAAGCTTCTTTTTAGTTCCATAGCCCATTTATTAATTGGGTTATTTGTGGTTTTGGTATTTAATTTTTTGAGTTATTTGTATATTCTGGATATTAGCCCTCTGTCCGAGGTGTAGCAGGCAAAAATTTTCTCCCATTCTGTAGGTTCTGTCTTGAGGCTCTTGACTAAATCCTTAGCTGTGCAAAATCTTTTTAATTTAATTGCATCCCATGCATTTATTCTTGGATAAATAAAAATTTTGAAACCCTGCTTCATGTAAGGCGAACTAAGTTTCTAGCTGCTGAGTGGATAGATTTTTAGGTCCCCTGATCATCCCTTCTTCGGTTGTTTCTTTGTTTAAGTACTAACAATTTGAACCCAGCAGTGCTTTACTATTAAGTCATATCCTCAACCCCTTTTATTTTATATTTTGCCTTCACTGTCCTGGAGCTTGTGATCCTCCTGCCTCAGCCTCCCAAGTTGCATAAATTACAAGTGTGTACCACCATGCCCAATTCTTCTGTTACTTCTGAGATAAATTAATGTTCTGACACAATCATCATGGGACTTGCCTCTGGTCATATGCTGTGTAGTGAGGTGATAAGTAGATCCAAAATCTGTCACCCAGCAAATCCGTTCAATCAGTTAGATTTAGAGTTCTTGTGGGGTTGGTAGGATGCCTTTCAACCAGACCCTTGGCCCTTCACACATTTGTCAAAGAGCATAATATAATGTTCCTCCTTTGACAAGTCAGCAAGAGTATGTTGATGAAATCAACTCTGGACTGGATGTTAGAAAGCAAAAGAAGCCTGTTGCTCATCATTAAAACTTTGGCTGGCTGCACTTGGAGCTGGCAGGAATAGGGACAACTGTGTTGTCTAGGAGGGGCAATACTCTAAGCAATGCTTGTCCATCAAGTCCTGTGATTTTTGTTTTTTGGCTTAGTACAAAACATTACAGAACACTGATTTAAAAAAAAAAAGTTTGTATTTGTGAAGAGGAAGTAAGAAAAGTCCTGGAACAGTGAGTAATGAATGGGCCGTACTGGGAAAAGCTTCAGGTTGCTAGAGGTGGCTTAAAAGTTCTGGGGCACAGTTTTAGGGAGAGAGAAGATACAGGATTGTTGTGGCCATTGTTGATTCCATTTATTTCTTACTCACCCAGATGGTAGACTAACACAAGTCTTGTGGGACGATCCCTTACTAATGCAAGAGAAGGTAGGATAGGAAGAAGAGGCTGCCCTTGGAGCCATGGAGCTGGTGAGATGGCTGTACTCACAGTCTCCTCAGTCTAGGAGCTGAGGTTGAAGCAGCTTGAGGCTAGCTGATAAGCATCCTTGAAGAACTTTCCCTGGGGCCGAATTCCTCTAGAGCAGGGCAGCCTGAACTTAGGGGTTGCCCAACATCCTCCTAAAAAAAAAATAACGAGCTTTTCAGTTTGTCAGTAGTTGTTTCCTTGCTCTTAGAGAGTGCAGGAATGCTTTCCAAACACATAAAACTTTTGAACTGTAAAAATGACAATGGGTTGAAAGCTCACCATTTTCCAAATGTCTCTAGTTTCCCCAGGAATTCTCTAATTTGCTTTCCTGTCCTCTACTGATATTTTGAAACCCTTAAGGAAAAGCTACCTGAGCACTCAATAGAAGAATCTTTATCAGTATGAACCCTTCAATTGGCATACTAGTGACAAACACACACCAGGACTTAAGAGCTGGGGTCTTACCACTTCCGCTTGTTGACTGTGAATTCACAATGTGCCTCCCCAAACAAAATTTTATCCTTTTTTTTTCATTTAGAAAATATACTTATGGCTATAATTCTATGGTTTGAAGAAGAAACTAAGTTAAGGGCTATAATGGACTAGATATGTTCTGCCCATACAATTCCTATGCTGAAATCTTAACCCCTCTAATATTAGGAAGTGGAATCTTTGGAATATAATTAGTTCATGAAGGTGGAGCCCTTATATTAGGAATTAGTGCCTTATAAAATGGTGTCCAGAGAGCTAGCACCCTATTTTCTACCATGTGAAGATACAATGAGATGTCTCAAGAGAAAGAAGATGACGGAGTAGATCTAGGCAGCAACACTCTCCAGTCTGCAACCCAGAAGAGGTCCCTCACCAGAACCTGACCATGTTGGCATCCTGTGCTAAGACTTCTAAACTATAGAAATACGAGAAGTAGACTTCTGTTGTTTATAAGTCACCTTGTTTATGGTACCTGTTAGAGCAGTCCAGATTGACTAAGACACAGGCAATATCATATCAATAACTTATCTAAAATTTTAATCTGTTTTAGTAATTTTTCTGGGATTGTACATAATTATTTGGTTTAATGATCTGTAATGGAATTTTTGAATGATGAGGACGTTTATTCCAAGAATCTATCAATTATATTAATTTAAATTTAACATTCATTAATTTATTTTAGAAGAATTTACTGTATACTTAATATGTTCCTGATATTTTTCTAAGTTTATTACTGGAATATAGGGGTGAAAACAAAAGCCAAAGCCTGGCCTATGTGAAGCTAAGTGTTAGGATCTCTGCTGAGCTGGGAGAGGGAGAGCTTTCAAAAAGGCTGATGAAAGAATAAGCCTTTAATCACAGTGTCATATAAGCAACAGCCTGAAGGTGAAGAAAGTACTAGCTCCCCTGATTCATTTCCCGAGTCAGATGGATGGCACCGTGGTCAAGGTCAAAAAGATCAGCACTGATGCAGCATTCTTGGGTAAAAGGCTCTGGCAGTTTTATGGACACTGAGATGGGAAGGAGGCAGGAGAAGGGATAGGAGTGGAAAATTCTGAGTACTGACTCATAGTGAGGTCAAGCATCTTTGAGTTTCCTCCTCCTCCCGGCAAAAGGAAGTCTCAGCAAAGGTGTTTGGAGAGAACCTCTGGCCCACAGGTAGAAACCTGGGAATTAAGGCAGCAGGGCATGGAATGTAACCATGTGCAGAACATAAGCAGCCAGGGGAGGCAGCGTCCCTTGTGAGAACAGCCAGTTAAAGCCTCGTAATTGTCTATGGCCAGGCCTGAAAGATAACACACAGGCAGACTCCTCAGTAATATTTGGCACAATAAGTATAAAAGAAAAATGTGTGCTGTATTAGTGGTATAGGATAACAAGCCAGAAAGCAAACAAATGAAGGAAGGAGGGAGGGCAGAAAGGAAATATATGAGAGTTTGAGGGTGAGATGTGACAGAAATTGTAGTTAAGGGAAGGCAAAGGAGGCCCCACTGGAACAGGGCGCTTGGCGAAACGCCTCAGGAATAGAACCTTGTCGATATCCAGCAGAAGTGCAGGGCGTGTAGAGGGCGCCGAGGCACGGAATTCCTGGGGTGGAGGCAGGTGTGTGGGGCAGAGGTAACCTGTGTGTCTGGAGTGGAGCCGGCAAAAGCGGAGGGGAGGGAAATGAGGTCATAGAATCAGAGGATCATGAGACCTCTGCTCCTGCAGGGCCTTGCATCCTCTCACGGGGAAACCACTAAGGATTTTGAATTCAACTCTAGCTGCTCTCTTGAGGAGAGAGTTAGAGGAGGGGATGAGGGCATGGTAAGCACAGAGGCAGGAGACCCATTTGGAAGCCCCCGTAATCTAAAAAAGAGATGCTGTTGGCTTGGACCCAGGTGGAAGGACTAGAATTAGGGAGCAGTGGTTGGATTTTTGATGTATTTTTAATGTATGCTCCCAATTCACACATTCTACATTTTGAAACACGTCTGAAGTCAGGATGCATCGTATGTTGGGGTGGCATATTATGATTGCTCCAGAGGTGGTCATGATGCAATAGTTCAGTTAGTTGAAAACTTTCAAGTGGGGCACAGTGACATACTCTTGTAATCCCAGCTACTCAAGAAGCTGAGAGAATAGTATCACTTGACCCCAAGCTCAGGAGTTCAAGGCCATCCTGAATGACACAGCAAGACCGACTCTGAGCAAAAAAGAAGAAGGAGGAAAGAAAGAAAGAAAGAAAGAAAAAATTTTCTGTTAATACTATATGATGATTGGAAATCCGAGATACAGAAATGTCATGACAAACTCAAATTTTATGTATTTCACAGTTTAATATCTTTATTCAGATACATATCATAAATGTGGCTTCTGTTTACTTTTACTGACAACACAGTTGGTCCTGCAGTTTAATGGGTTCAGTGTCCTCCAATTCAGCCAACTACAGATCAGAAATATTTGAAAAAAAATTGTCTATACTGAACATATGCAGATATCTGTTGTCATTATTCCCTACACAATACAACATAACAACAACTTTATAGCATTTACATTGTGTTAGATATTAGAAGTAACGTAGAGATGATTTAATGTCTGCAGGTGGATATACATAGGTTACATGCAGATTCTACACCATTTCATGGAAGAGATTTGAACATCTGCAGATTTGGATATGGGGGTGGGAGGGAGTCCTGGAACCAATCCTCAGATACAGAGGGACAACTGTAGTTGTTTACTTAGTTGCAAACCTTCCAATGATACCATCTGGTGATTACCAGCATCAATCCATGCACGTAGATATATGGTTACAAATTCAGATTTTATGTACACTTCAATTTTAATATCTGCACAGAAACAACACATCATGCATGTGGCTTCTTTATTTACTTCATGAAAATACCTCATTTTTGACCCTCATTCTGCAGGCCTGGATGTTGACTTTCTTCAGATTTCTCCAAGCTTCCAGTCTTTCACCTCCACTAAATTTCACAGTCTGGTGCCAGAGTAATCTTCCTGAAACCAAAGTTGGTCATGTGGCTCAGTGTATTTAAGTTTCTAATGCTGTATGGTAGCTGCAGAACTAATTCCAAATTCCCATACCTTCATAAAGATTCTTATAGTCTGCCCTCTTCCTACTTCTTCTTTTTATAGAAAGCTGCACTAAATTCTGAGTTTCTGACAGACCAAGACCTTGTCTCAGCTGCACAACTTTCCACCTTATTTATTCACCTTTCTCCCCACTGCTGCTCATCCTTCAAGAGCCAGCTTACATGTCACATCTTTTTGGAAACTTTTTGATCTTCCAAGCAGATGTAATCATTCATCTTTCACAACACATGCTACATGGAAATGAAATTTGTCTGTCTTTTCTCTCCCAGGGGGATGTGAACTGGGAGCCTTGTTCATTTTTGCATCCCTTGCACATAGTAATATACTTGGCACTGAACAATTATGTGATATTTGCAAGAATTTATTTTTATTAAATTAATTAAATTAAATTGGATGTGATGACCATGGTTCTTTCTTCTGAAAAAAAATGTAGATAGTAATAGCTCCTAACGCATAAAGGTGATTTAGGTATTTTGAAGATTACTTAAAATAATGAATACAAAGCTGGGTATGGTGGCACATACCTGTAATTCCAGCTACTCAGGAGACTCCTGAGGCAGGAGGATCACATGTTCAAGGTCAATCTGGGCTTAAACGTAGTAGACCATGTCTCCAAATAAAAATTAAAAGGGCTGAGGATGGGACTGAGTGTTAGAGCACTTGCCTAGTGTGTGCAAGGCTGTTGGACTAATCCCCAGACCAGCCCCCCCCAAATAGTAAATAAAATACTGCATACAAGCAAGAATAACACTTGATACATAAATATAAGAACTCAATAAAGGTTTGCTCTTTTAAAAACATATAAAATTATAAATAATATTACTTACTTTTTAAATGATTATAGCAAATTTAATCCTATCTAAAAGTAGTGACATCTATTTTTAAGCCTTAGAATGGGATTTTCCCCATTACAAAAGTTTCTAGTGCATTCAATGAAAAAGAAAAAAGAGCAGTGAAAAGAAGAGGTAACCCCATTTCATTTTTCTCTTGGTGATAATGTACTGAGATCCATGATTATTTGAGGATTCTAAATATAAACCACTGATGACCCAAAAGCTCTTCTCAAATTTCATTTTTTCTAATAGGTTCTGAAAAAATACTCCCAGGTGTGTATTAACTTTTGGTGTCATTGTAGGCAATTTATGAAATTTCAATAGTACATTGCATTTTATCACACTGATCTAATAAGAGTCTGTTGATATCTAGTCTATTTTGGTATGATAAATGCATCATTTAATTACTTAGTACTTTTTATAATATTTTAATAAGATTTTATTCTTCATTATAGTTTTATATATTGAAGAGGTTTGGTGTTACTCTTCCATACATGTACACACTTTTTCTAATATTGAGATAAGTCATTTACTGCATTGGTTAAGCCATTAAATTAGTCAGGACTGGGTCTCCGTTAATTCTTTGATGTATGACTTTTAATAAGATTGTGACACATAGCTCCATCAATGACTTAGAAATTTTCTTTTTTTTTAAAGAAAGAGGGGACAGTGAGAGAGAAAGACAGAATCAATTTTTATTGAGTTTTTCACATGGCTTTCTTTGCTCTGAGACTTTGTTGTGTATGTGGTGCTGGGGTTTGAACCCGTGTACTTGCACATGCCAGGCAAGCACCATAACCGCCAAGCCACCGCTCCAACCCCCTAGAAATTTTCTTGATTACTACGTTGACATTGATGAATGCTGATATGAATGTTTGTATTATTCAAAACTCATGTTGAAATTTAATTGACATTATAACAGTATTAAGAGGTGGGACCTACAACAGAAGATGAGGGCTGGGCATGGTGGCACAAGCCTGTAATCCCAACTCAGGAGGCTGAGATAGGAATGTCACAAGTTCAAGGCCTGGGCAACTTAGTAAGACTCTGTCTCAAAATAAAAAATAAAAAGGGCTAGTGGTATGCTTCAGTGGTAGAGCACCCCTGGATTCAATCTCTAGTACTGAAAAAGAAAATATGATTAGATCATGAAGGCTCTACCTGTAATAGTGGGATTTGTGCCCTTACAAAAGGGCCAGTAAGGCTCCATCTGTCTGTTTCTCTTTCCAGTTGCTTATCCATCTTTTGCCCCTCTTGCCCTTTTGCTTTTTACAGTGTAATAAGGAAGCAGAAGACCTTCATACTGGACTTTCCAGCCTCCAGATGGTGAGAAATAAACTTCTGTTCATTATGAATAACCCAGTGCCATGATTTGGACATGATTTAAATCCCTAAAGCTTTGTGTGATGGTCCCAGGTGTGATTATATAAGTGGAGGTAAAACCTTTAAGGCTGGAGCAGTGGCTCAGCAGTTATGGTGCTTGCCTGGCATGCATGAGGACACAGGTTTGAACTCCAGCTCCACATACCCAACGAAGTATCAGAGCAATGAAAGTCACATGAAAAACTAAATAAAATTGATTCTCTCTTTCCTTCTCTCTCACTGTCCTCTCAAAAACAAAAAACAAAACAAAACAAACAAAAGAAAGACAAAAGCAAAGCAACAAAAAACAAAACAAAACAAAACAAACCCTTTAAGAGATGGCCTGGGCTAGGTGTGGTGGTGGCATGCCTGTGATACTAGCAGTTTGGGAGGCTAAGGCAGGAGGATCACAAGTTCAAAGCCAACCTCAGTAACTTAGGCCCTGAGTAATTTAGAGAGACCTTGTCTCAAAATTAAAAAATAAAAACAAAAAAGGGCTGGTGATGTGGTGATGTGGCTCAGTGTTAAGCCCCACTAGGTTCAATTCCTTGTACAAAAGAGAGAGAGAGAGAGAGAGAAAGAGAGAGAGAGAGATGGGCTTCATAGGAGGTAACTCAGTTATTGGGGGCATTGCCATCAGAAAAAATTAATGTAGTTTTTGCAAAACCTCAATTCTCACAAGAGTTAGTTATTATAAACAGAGGCCACCCTATGTGCTTGGGTCCCTTCTGCATGCAGCCAGTGCCCGTTCTGCTTTTCCACCATATTGTGACATAGCCCAGAGGACCCTCACCAGAGACTGAACCAAAGGGGTTGCTTGATGTTGAACTTCTGGACATCAAAATTGTGAGCTAAATAAATCTCCTTTCCTTAGAAAGTATTCAGTCTCAGGTATTTTGCTATAGCAGTACAAAGTGGACTACAGCAACTTATTTTCATGTAATTATTAAATTCCTCTATGATTGTTAAATGAAATTTTTCCATATATTCACCCTGATTGATTCACTGCTTTTCTTGATATTTACAATGTTTCCCCTTCACTTTGTTTCTTATTTATGGCATTGAGAGATTAGAGAGTTTATTGGGTGAGAATGTTTCATTTGTGTATTATTTTTGAATTAGTGTAACCAACTGAGGTATAAAGAATATGTAGAGAATTATTCCAGCATGTTTCTAATAACCCCTTTCTCCCTCTCCTGCTTACTAACGACCTTGATTCATGCTTCACGGGAAACAGAAGCAAACAGGCACTCTCATCTCCTCTGGAGACTGAATCAGGGCCCAACTTATCATCCTGGTACTGTAAAAGGAAGTGCCTTTGCTCCTCCCCGAGGCTGTACTCTGGATCTCATCCCCTTTTTCCTTCTCTAGGAGTTCACTTCTGCAAATAGACCCTTTTCTTCTGCACTATCCATTTCCCTTCTTTCTAAGGAATTATTCCATCGGCAAACAAGCCTGCTCCTGACCTTCTATTCCTGTCCAGCTGCTGCCCAATTCTGCTCTTCATAACAAAACATCTCGAATGAATGGCTTTCCCCACATCACCTGTTTTCTTTCCTGAATCCATTTTATATAAGCTTTGTCTTCCCACTACATCTGAACCTTCTACAAGGTTTGGCAATAACTTACATGCCACCAAATCTTTGACCACTGTTTCTACCTTGATTTTATTCAACACTCAGCAGAATTGTCCTACGAGACCACTCTGAACCTCCCTAAGTTCTCTCTTCTCTTGTCTTGAATGATGCGCCACTCCTGATTTTCTTCACCACCCACCCCAATGACTATAGGCTGGAACCCCCAAATGTACATATCCAAACCTAACCCTCCCCAAGTTCCCAGCCTATATATCTGGCATCTTCACTTGGGTGTTTCATTTACATCATACCTAACTGCATATTATGACCATCTTTCAGTGCAAGTGAATAATATACAGCTAGTGTGCTTCTGTTCACTCTGCCTGATACCCTCTTCCCCACTTTTTGCCTCTATTCCTATCCTTTCCCCTCAACCAGCCCCCATTAGATTAGGTTCCTTAATGATTTATTTGTATCTAATAATTTTCCTTCATAGTAATTATTACACTTTAGTCCATTAGTCAGATGTGTGTTTATCAGCCTGATGTCACTCTTGTTCCTTTGGTCTCTAGGATCCTTGAAGTCAGAGATGTGTTCTTTATTGAATCCTTAAGGTCCAACACAGTGCCTTAAACATATTAGGAGCACTATAGATTTCTTTTTTTTTTTGGCAGCACTGGGTATTGAAGCAAGGGGTGCTCTACTGAGCTATACACCCCGCCCTTTTTCTTTTTAAGACAGGAACTCACTAAGTTGCTCAGGCTGGCCTTGAATTTACAATCCTTCTTCCCCAGCCAATAGAGTCACTGGGATTATGACATGTGCTGTCACACCTACCTCCGCATCACTTTTAACAGTCACATAACATTGTCGTAAGAATTAATTGAAATTGAGTTAATTTATTATCTTTGTACTTCTAGGCTATTTCCTAATTTTTACTATTATAAGTGGTTAATGAACAGACTTATGGCTATATTGGGTTATATTCCTGGAAATAGAAACACTGGTTCTATAGTGAGTGCACACTTCTATGTCTTTTCTTTAGTGTGCTAGTCTCAAAGGTAGCTGCTGTGAACTCCTACCGAAGCCACTCGCCTGAGAGCTGTGGCATGCACCTGTACTCTCAGTTACTCAGGAGGCTGAGATGGGAGGACCACTTTGAACCCAGGAATATCAGCCTGTGACAACATTTAAAAAAAAAAAACAACTTATTCTATCAAAAGGTGATTTCTCACCCTTACCTTTAAATGACCAACTTTAGGGCTTCAGAATATGATGAATATGGTATGAATATTCTGGGTAAAAATATTTTACCCAGAATAGGATCACTGGGTAAAATATGGGATGTCCAGCTGTGATATAGTAATATATATGGCCTTTACCCTCAGTTCTGGCACAGAGCATCTTAGAAATTCCTGAGTTACAGAGATAAACAAAGCCTCTTTTGTTAATCATAATAATCCCTTCCCACCACACCTGAGTTTATATTATTCTTTTTTTTTTGGAAAGCCCCTAAGAATGAGGTTTGTTGCCAGGGGAACCAACCATGTGATGAGAGGGTTGGGACTGTGAGCCCTACCCCTGGCTGCCAGTAATTAAGGAAATGAATTCATTCACCAATGGCCAGTGATTTAATCAATCATGCTCTGGCTATGTGATGAAGCCTCCCTGAAAACCTTAAATATAGGGTTTGGATAGCTTCTAGGGAGCTTCTAGGTTAATGAATGGTGACCTCAGAGAGAAGAGGGAAGCTCTGCAGCCCACCTCGTACCTTGCCCTTAAAATCTCTCCCACCCTACCATTCATATGTATCCTTTACATTTTTTTGTAATCAATAAGTAACACTAAGTAAACCTTTCCTGGGTTTGAGAACCATTCTAACAAATTTCTAAACCAAGGAGGGGGTTGTGTGAACCTCTGATTTATAGCCAAGTCAGGAAAAATGTGTGGATAACACAAAGACCCACCGGTTGTAACTGGCATCTGAAGTGTGATATTGGGTGGGTGGGTGGGTGGCACAGTCTTATGTGACTGAGCTGTTCACTGTGGCAGTTAGTGTCAGAATGTAGTTAAATTGTAAGATAACTGATTGGTGTCCTTCACGAACTGGAGAATTGGTTGGTGTGGGGAAGGAACCCCACACAATAGATATCAGAACTATATTTCTTACATAAGTAAGGACTATAGAAAAATTGCAGTTTTTCCTTTTATCATTTAAGTTTGAATACAAATAAACAGAAAAATGGAACACACTTATACTAAAAAAAGTTTTTGCTATTTATCTGAAATTAAATTTAGTTAGGCATCTTATATGACTATTTGCTAAAAGCGGCACCATTAGGTATGGTGACAGTCTCTCAGGTCTAGGTCTAATCTTTAAGAAGCCTGATAGCTTCTTTTTTTTTTTTTTTTTGCCTTTGGGAAGTCAGCTACCATGTTGTAAAAAAAATTGGGCTGGAACTACTGGAGTAAAGAGTAAACAGAGGGCACCTAGAGAAGCTCCAGAGGAGATGTCACTTTGGACAGTTCAGCCCCAACTGGGCTCCCAGTTGCAGGAAAAGAGGATCTGACTTCATGCATCTAGGCAGATTTTAGGATTACCATAAACCTTCCATGATTGAATGGAGTGCCTATTACGTTTTTTCTGTCCCTTTCTCACCACTGCATGCCTGGTGGGGTAAGGGAACTGAAGTGTTGAGGAGCCATCTCAGAACTTGGTCTTCAAGGCTGGCCACAGTGGTACAATACCCTTAATCCTAGCTACTCTGAAAGCTGAGGCAGGAGGATTGCAAGTTGAAGCCCAGCCTGGGCAACTTAGTGAGACCCTGTCTCAAACTAAAAAATTAAGAAGGGAGGGTGTAGATCAGTGGTAGAGCACCCCTGAGTTCAATCACTAGGAAAGAAAAGAAAGGAAAGGGAAGGGAGGGGAAGGGGAGGGAAGGGAAGGGAAGGGTCTAAGGTGATCCAGATCCAAAGTAGTAGTACCAGAGGATATGTATATATGTACAGAAGTAGTACATCTGGATATGACACAGATGACATTGATCATGAAATATTGAACTTAGAGCTTGATGCTGGATGAGACCTGATGCTTTAATGGGATGAGACTGCCCAATTGGGAGTGGATGAGCAAGC
The DNA here is from genome assembly GCA_004027875.1 of Aplodontia rufa. Taxonomy (NCBI): domain Eukaryota; kingdom Metazoa; phylum Chordata; class Mammalia; order Rodentia; family Aplodontiidae; genus Aplodontia; species Aplodontia rufa. The sequence goes on along the minus strand of PVKS010008648.1, from coordinate 41,194 downwards.
ATATTTTGCAGGTAGAAAGAATGTAAATAATTTGCAGCCAGAGGACAGATCATAGTGCATTAAAGATAGCCAAAAATTCTTTACCACTTCTCTGAACAAGAGCTGGAATCTGTTTTCCCTCTTACAGTGACTCTGAGCTGGCCTTGTTGTGACTTGCTTGGACAAACAGAGTGCAGGAGAAGTCGCACAGCATGGCTTCCAGGTGGTAGTGTTCTAGAAAACTAGGTCTATGAAAAAAATTTAAATTCCTCCATGTGTGTCAGATTTATTTGCTGTAACCAAAATATCTGACAAGAACAATGTAGAGTTAGAAAAATTTATTTTGGGTTATCATTTCAGAAGTTTCAATCCATGACCAGCCTACTCCATTGCTCTGGGCCTGAAGTAAGGCAAAACATCACAGAGGAAGGGTGTTGTGGTGTAGAAAGCTGCTCAGTTTGTAGCATCCAGGAAGCAGAGAAAACAATGAAGGACCCAGGGACAAGATATAGTCATAGTTCCCAAGGCTATGCCCCCCAGTGACCCACTTCCCCCAACCATGTCCTACCTGCCTACAATTAGCACCCAGTTTTCCATTCAATTTGTTAATCCATGTAATGGATTAATCCCCTGATGAGATCAGAACCCTCACAAATTATTCATTTCCTAAAAGCCTTGAGGAACATTCCAGATCCAAACCATAACACTCTGATTTGTAGCACTGCAAAGATCTAGGGAGTAAATGCTGTAGTCATGGATTATGTCAAACTAGCCATGTGATATCACTAACCACAGATAGGGAAAAAACAGGTAAGGTTGCCTCCAGGCCTTGACCTTGAGAGTTCGAACCATGCTTGCTTCCATGTCAGCTTTCATGTTTACTTTTTTTTTTAAATAAATTTTAATATTTTGGTACCAGGAATTGAACCTATAAGTGCTTAACTACTGAGCCACATCTCCAGCCATTTTTATTTTTTATTTTGAGATAGGATCTTGCTAAGTTTCTTGGGGCCTCACTAAGTTGCTGAGGCTGGCTATGAACTTGGAATCCTCCTGAATCAGTCTCCAGAGCCTTTGGGATTAAAGGCATGTGCCTCCGTGCCCTGTTCCATGTTTGTTTTCTTGGAATCCAGCCGACATGAAGGATCCTTAGGCAAGACTGTTGAATGATGAGATACCAAATGATGGAAAGAAAGACCACGTGGAGAACAAAGGAAGCCTTCAGTCTTCCAGCTCCAGCTAGGCTCCCAGTTGAGTGCAGTTGTATGGGTGACTCTAGTCAACCTCACAAGGTGCAGAAGACTGCCTCACCAACTCACAGGAATGTGTGAAATAATAAATTGCTGCTAATGGAATCCATTACATTTTGGAATAGTTTATTAATCAGCAATAGACAACTGAAACATATATATTAACATCATCATTTCAAAAAGCCATATAATTTTGCTCCCATGGGAGATGTATGAGATACTTGTTCTTTGAACATTGGTCCATACTGCATTATCATCACCAGTTCAAGTTTTAAAAGAAACTATGTTGCATTTTGCATTTCTTTGAAAATGAATTTGAACATTTTTTATATGCTTATCAGCCCTAAATTGACTCTTCACTTACTCTTCTATTGATTTGTAAGGACTTTAATATTTTAATAACAAAAACAGCAAATCAAGAATATTTTGCAATTGGGCATGGTGACACATGCCTATAATCCCCAAGACTTGGGATGCTGAAGCAGGAAGAGCACAAGGTCAAGACCAGCCTCATCAACTCAGCAAGAGCCTAGACAAATTAGTGAGACCCTGTCTCAAAGTCAAAAATGAAAAGGCCTAGGGCTGGGGATATAGGTCAGTGATAAAGTGCCCCTGGGTTCAATCCACAGCATCCCCCGCCCCCCAAAAAAAGTTATTTTTCAATATATATGACAACATAGTTTGCTTGTAGTAATAAGTTTAAACTACGCAAAACATGGTGCCTAACTAGGCAGTTTTTCAGGAGTTTTTTAAATAATCTGATCATATCCAATTTGGGGCTTGACTGTTCATTTTTAATATTCCTTATGTTATTCTGAGTATTTTCCCTGGATTTTCTCTTTAGTGATTTTCTTCAAATGAAATCTTCCCTGAAACCCATTACAAAATATTCCTTCTCTGTTTCACCTGCCATTCCAATTTGAACAGGACTGGCTTAGGCCACTGCCCTAGATTAATTCTTCAGCCATTCTTGTGTTAAAAATCTCTGGATACAAAGTGCATTTTCATTTCATGCCAATTTAAACTTTGTAAATTTAAGACAGCATGATATTAAACTGTTATTAGTTTGTACAATTTTTCAAATAACATGAATCTTCCCCAAACTAAAAAGTACTTAAAATTGGATTGGATTCTGAAACAATAAGAACCAAAAAAGGCTCAGTGGAAAAACTATTGAAATCCAAGTAAAATCTTGAGCTCACTTAATAGTACCAATGTTGGCTTTGTAGTTTTGCCAAATATACCTTGGTAATGTAAGACATCAACTATAGAAGTAACTGGGTGCAAAAGCATGTGAAATCTCAGTCTTCACAGCTTTCCTGTAGGTCTAAAATTATTCCCAAATGAAAAGATACGTTTTACTCTGTTTTGCATTGAAATAACAGAATGCCTGATGCTGGTTAATGCATAAAGAGAAGAGGCTTAGTTGGCTCATAATTCTGGGAGGCCAGAAAGTTCCAGCAGCATGGCATTGGCAAGAGCCCCCTGTCTGTGTCACAACATGGTCAGAAAAGGAAGCACCTGGGGTGACCTTGCCTATAACAACCCACTGTAGCCTGACCAGTCCAGTCCCACAAAGTACTATTCCCTCTTAGAGGCCCCAACAATTCTTAACGGCATCAACCCCACTCTATATTACCACATTGGGTACCAAGCCTTAACATGAGTTTTGGTGAGTAATTCAAACCACAGTAGTTTATGTTTTCAAAGTATTCAAACATTTGCTTTAGGAAATGCTGTACAATGTTATAGGATTATGTATTATTGTAAGAATGCTATCCCTTGTATTATATTTATTCTTGTGGAGGAATGAACTGTATAGAATTCAGGCTAGTTTTGAATTATATGGAATTCGTAGGACCTTATCTCTTGAATATAATTTACTGCCCTGGGAATTATATATTCATAGCCCATTTTGAAAGCTGAAACAGGAATAACTGAAGATATAAGCCTGGATTGTAAACTGAAAGAAATCCTTCTTCCCAGTAAAAATAAAAAAACCCCCTAACTCTCCTTTCCAGCTCCTGATAGCAGAATTGTGACAGTAAAACCTTATTGCCTTACGGTGATCTTTGGACAAGAATATGATTAGAGGTCTAGCTTTAAATGTGGATTCTGGAGTCAAGGTCCCTAGATAGGGATTTTGTCTACCTTCATGAGGCAGAAGCATAAGTGTGTGAATTCAAATCCTACAGGCACATTCATAAATCTTTATTAGAAAATTGGCTTATGCCCAGGCAGTTGGTAAGGGGCTTTCCTATCATGCTTTTGTGTTCTTTCCCATCACAGCAAATGTCTTGGGAGCTAGGGGTAGGGGAGGTAGTTCTTCATCATTTTGCAATCCTCTGTAGGTTTCTCCACCTATAAAATTTATCTTTTTATGGGCTTAGCAGCTATAAAAGAAATTCTGGTAATTTAAATTCTGAGTATTTCTTGCTTTACAATTTCTACTGTTTTCTTCTTTACTTAGGGTGTGTATCTTGAATTACTACATAATATAACCCCTTGTGCCTCTTTTCTTATAATAGCCTCTGCTATTGAGTAAACAGTACAGTTATATTTCATACTAATTAGAATTAGCAAATTTAAAATAGTGAGAAATTTAAAAATATTAATAAAGTCTCTCTTTATGCACACAAGTTGAAAGAACGTCAATTCCCTACACTGAAATTTGTTTTCTTTAAAGAGTAAGTTTAGTATCAGATGTGCATTATAACGGACTAGGTTTTTGTGCACTGAAGCTGTCATTTCTTACATTACATCTGTTCTTAAGGGAAAAATCTGTCTGGACTTATGAGGTTTTCCAGAAGCCCTTTCCAGACTGGTTCTTGAGTAGCTTGGACAATCCAGCTACCCCAGTGGGAATCTGTTTTATTTTTGCTACTTATACAATTGCTAAGATACTGTAAAAGTTATTGATGATTTAATCCTGTGCCATGTACTGTGTTGAATACCTATGTTTTCAACAAACTGGTTACACCTATGAGGTAGGTGTTCTATTATTTCTATTGTATAAATTTTAAAAACTGTACCCTTATCAAATTTAAGTAACTGGTATCCAAGGGATACCAGTAGAACTAGATGTAGAACTAGAGTAAAGATTTCTTTCTCTGTAGATTCCAAGATCATTGCTAACCAATTCTGTATAAAATATTTACCATGCTAGCCTCAATGATTTTGGCCCTGCAGGAAGGTAGGTAAATCCTTTGCTTCTGTAATCAGGGTCATCCAAGGTAGAGTTTTGTTCTGTTTCTTGGTTCCTAGGTCACTCATCTGCCTTTTAGGAAAGCAGCCCTGCCCTATGGAGGTGGTTATGGGACATTGTCCTCTGTAGTGCCTCAGGATTGGAGGAGCTCTTTAACCTTTGTTTGCTTGCTGGTATCTTTTGGTGATGGAACTTTTCCACATCAACTGAAATTGATCCAAGTGTTTTCCTAAGGGATGCTGTGTACCACTTCTTTAAACAATAAGGCTTACAAATAGTATTTCTTTCTTCCCAGGATATTGTTCACCACAGAATAAAAATTGAGAAGCTAGAGAGAGAAAAGGGAAAAGGCAGAGGGCGCAGATTTCATTAAAACAGAAGAGAGACCAGTAGAGGCAGGGGGTTGGGGAAAGGAAGAGGGGAGGAAAAGGAGAGGTCCCCGGCAATGAAATTCACAAATTATGTTGGCTTCATGTATGGTATGCAACGACAAATCCTACTGTGTACAATTGCAATGTGCAGATAACATTTTTTTTTTAATGAAAATGAGCGATGTTGGGAGGCATAGGGGTGTACTGGGGTGTTTATTTGTTTCGTTTGCAAACTCCCCCCACCCCTGCCTTTTCTTGGGTTTTAAAACCCCAAAGTTTTAAAAAAGTCAGTCTAATCACAGAGACAGTTTGACTTCAGCTCCTCTGAGGCATTCCATGGCCTATGATGTAACTTCCCTCCCCAAATCCTTCAATTCAGGAAAAAAAGTGTTGCCTCACGGTAGGCAAGAAATTAAATTTTTTAGTGCTTTCCACTCTTAGGGAGCAGTGAGACACCTGAAATGGAGGAATATGAGTCCAGCTGGGATTGGGACTCATACTCCATTCCACTTACATTTTCTGTTGGTAAAGGTGTGACCATGTTCATAAATTATTAACCAAAAACCTGAAGCCCTGCTCCATTACTGATCATCTTTTCAAGATCTTCATTCTTATTTTCCATTAATTATCCATTCTGTCATCCCCACTAGGTGAGTGTGGTGAAGGCCGGAACTTTCTCACTTTCTCATAGAAGACTGCTAGTCACACAGAAAGAATTCAATTTATTTTCAATGAATGAATTATTAATTAACAATTGAGACTTCATTAAAGTAGCTTCCAGTAAAATTGAAGGAAAGAAGAGAATAATTAAGTAGAAGGAGCACTGGAAGAGGAGTCTCGAGAGTCAGGTTCTGCTTTCAGTTTTGCTCTGAATTGGTTATGTAGGAAATATTGGGCAAGTCTCTTAATATTTCTAAAAGTCTTTCCTCCTCTGAAATCTGTATTCTGATTAAAGTTCTAGGATAATGACATATGCTTTGCCCTTATTTCTGAGTAACCCTGATTCAAGGTTCTTACAGATTTAGTTGGTGACATACTAAGATATGTAAATTGAAACAATATCAACCTGATGCCATAGATTATACATTAGTATATTTCTTTTTCTTGTAATTTATTTTTTTCTTTTTCAGAACTCTCCTTGGTTTTATTAACCAAATGCAATCTGCTTTGCTGTTGTGGTTGCTATTCTTGGAATAGAACCAAGGGGTGCTGTACCACTGAGCTACATCCCCAGTCCTCCCCTTTTCCCTTGCCTCCACCCTCCTCCTTCTCTTTCTTTTTAAATTTTGACACAGGGTTTTGATAAATTACCCACATTAGCTTTGGATTTGCCATCTTCCTGCCTCAGCCTTCTTTGCAGCTGGGATTACAGAAGTACACCACTGCACCCAGTTACATTAGAATCTTTCTTTTTTTCTTTCTTTCTTTTTTTAAAGACAGAAGGACAGTGAGACAGAGAGAGACAGAGAAAATCAATTTTTATTGAGTTTTTTCACATTTTTTTTTTGTTGCTCTGACAGTTGTGTATGTGGGTGCTGGGGTTTGAACCTGTGTACTCGTGCGTGCCAGGCAAGCGCTGTAACCACCGAGCCACTGCTCCAGCCCTCTTTCTTTTTTTTTTTAAATAGAGGGGGACAGTGTGTGTGTGTATGAGTGAGAGAGAGAGAGAGAGAGAGAGAGAGAGAAAGAATAAATCAGTTTTGATTTAGTTTTTCATGTGGCTTTTGTTGCTCAGAAACTTCATTGTGTACGTGGTGCTGGGGTTTGAACCCCTGTATTGTGCATGCCAGGCAAGTGCCGGAACCACTCCAGCCCAACATTAGTATATTTCTTAACTAAAATGTTAATGTTTGTGATGTATACTGTGACTTTAGCAACTATTACATTTTTGGTTTGTATTTTATTAAAAAGACTGATTAAATTAAATGATACCACTTTTTTTGTCCTAAATATTTCCCTGAGGCCATCCATGGTTATTCTTGTACCTATGTATCTACTTTAAACAATTTCACATTGTTCACTTGCTAATTTAAATGCTGCTTTTTCTCAGGGGAGGGCTGCTGTAGTTGGGAGGGTGTGCCCAGAAGGAGAGGATTAACAAGATTCACCCTACAAGTCAAAGAAGCCAACTATTATTCAGCCTACACATCTAGAATTGGAATTTCACTTGTTCCCGTCCAGAGGAGACAATGGCCCCATTGGGAGTCAACCTTTTCTTATCTTAATTATCACCTGAAAATGCTAAAGACTCAAGACAAGTTGAATCCTGCTGTGTTAGAGGCCCAAGAATGTTTGCTCTAAACTTGGAAGGTGAGGTAACTGATAACTTGATCTCTGGAACTCCAGTTTCATGTTTATGCAACTTGTGCACTCCCAAGAAAGGCAAAAATTTCTGTAAACAAAGAAAGCAGCCTTTGAGTATTCGTTTTTTGCTTACTTATCACCTATTTTGAGGAAGATGCTATACTCCAGATTAATGCTCTCCAAATTTATTTGTAAGTTTGCAAACTATAATATGCTTTCCACTTCAAGTCCACATATTATTGCATACATGGATATGTAAGTGAGCACATGCACATACCCAGACATACACACACACACACACACACAAATTGTTTCTTCAATATAATGGCTATCCTAATTACAGTTTCAATGTCTGATATTTTTCTGTTCTGTTCATTTTTAAAAGTGTTCTAGTTATGAGTCACAAAGTTAGTTTTGTGATCCTCTCTAGAGGTTTGAGAGATGAAAAATCAGAAAAACAAAAAAATCATTACCATAGATGATTTCAGGGCACTCAGAGAGAAACTATAGCCGTTAGCCAAGAGAGAAAGCATATAGGTCATGTGATTACCAACACAAAACTAAGCATAAAAAAATGCTGTGCCTTTCAACAAACTGTGCTGGGACAACTGGACGTCCAAACTTAATGGAATGAAGTCAGACCCCCTACTATCTATCTCTCTTTATCTCCAGCACTCAAAATGGAACAGGTAAAGCAGACACAAATCTTTATAATTTTGTATTAAGCAGTGCTTAAATAACATGCTTAAACCACAATCAACGAGAAAAGATTAATTGGACTTAATAAAAGTGTAAAACTTGGCCTGGAGCAGTGGCTCATTGGTTATGGTGCTTGCTTAGCAATGCATGAGGAGCTGGGTTCAAACCCCAGCACCACATACGCAACAAAGTGTCAGAGCAACAAAAGCCACATGAAAAACTAAACACAACTGATTCTCTCTCTGTGTGTGTTTCTCTCTCTCTCATTATCCTTCTCTCTTAAAAAAAAGGCAAAACTTTTGTGCTTCAAATTACTCCATAAAGTTAAAAAAAATTATATCAGATAAGGGATATGTATCTAGAGTATATAAAGAACTCTTAGAACTCAACGGTTAAAAAAAGACAAGTCAGTTAAAAAGTGAGCAAAAATACTTATACATACACTTCAAATATTCTTTAGGATTTAAGGAAGGAAGGACAAGAGGAGGGAGGGAGGAAAGAAGGGAAAGGAAAGAAGATCTTGGTTGGATTTCCAAATTCCACAGCATCTCCAAGCCTTGGAGTAGGAGGGAATCCTGGTAGAATTCCTTCACTGAGTAAGGGAAACAGATGAAGTCCCCAGAGACTTAGCGACTTTCTCAAGATTCCACATTCAATTTGAAACAAGTTAGTGTTAGGACAGTTCAAGTGTTGAATGACTTATGAAATATTATTGTAAAGTCAGAGAAACATATAGAGAACAGAAAGACAAAGAAGCAGAAATTAGAAGAATGTTAAAAATCACAAAGTATACATTTGCCATGATGACCTTTGTCTCCTGGTTTTAGGCATGGATTTTGCAGTGTTGTGAAATAGTGCTTAGGGTCAGAACAGTTCATGTGGATGCTAGGCCAGAAGTGCTGGAGCAGTGCTGTGGGGACTGGGATTTTTTTTTTTTTTAATTATGATTCAAAACACTTCGGCATTCTGTTAGTGCCCCCTATAGTTCTCTTCAGAATCAACTTAATGTGGAGGGGGTTCTATTTAGTGTACCCTCCCTCCTTTTCATTTCCTCAATAAACCACTTCCTTCTTGCATTTTCCTACTACCAATAGAGACCTGGCATTTTCACTTCATACTCTGGGAGAAAGTCTACTCTGCAGGAGGATTACCTCCCCCCTCAATTACACACACATATATGTATATGAATATATCAAATCTGCAGGATTACCCTCTCCCCCTCAATCACATTACATGTATACATATATATTTGTATCTAGAGAAGTCTGTATATTTATTGAAGAAAATATAGAAAGTATAACAAAAATTTTAAATCACCTTTAATCATACTACCTAGATATAAATATTGGTAATATTTTTGTATATTTTGATTTAGTCTTTGGGGGGATTTTTTTTGTACATACACATACACATATACACACTTTAAAAAAATAACTGGGTCAAATTATACATGCTGTAATATCCCTTGCTATTTTCATTTAACCATTACCACTTTTTTACGTCATAAAGTAATCTTCTATAATTTTTTCAATTACTTCAAGAATTCCATTATCTAAAGTATCAAAACGTATTTAAATCATTCACTAGTCCTGGATATTTTTGTTGCCTTCACTTTTTCCCTAATATATTAAAAAAACCATATTGCACATTATTGGACTTAAATCTGCACATGTCAGTCTACTTGGGATAAATTCCTAGAAAAAAGTCAAAAGTGAGCACATAATTAAAAACACATAGGTAAATACATAATTAAAGGTTTTGGTATATACTGTCAAACTGTATTCCAGGAAGATTGTGGGGAAAAAAACGACGACGTGTTCATGTATATTTTTGTATAGAATTTGTGTGTGTGTGTGTGTGTGTGTTATGTGTGTACATGTTTCACCCTGTAAAGTGAAATACTACTTAGCTTAGGTCACTTTATTAGAGTAATTCTAGCTGCTAAGATAAATAAAAGGTAAAACTGCAGTAGTTAAAAACTTGTAAAATATCATTTTTTTGCTCACATAGCCATCAAATGAGAGGTTCCTGGCTGGGTCTGACATTTCTCCATGGGGTGACTTAGGGATTCAGGCTCTTGAATTTTGTGGTTATGGATTCCTGGTTGCTCACCATTGTTGTCCCTGTGTGATGGGTGTACAGAAATGAAGAAAGCATGCTGGAGGCACAATGCCACATTCCATTGGCTAGAACTCAGCCACATGGTCAGCCTGGCTGCAAGGGAATTTGGGAAAGTAATCAGGATGAACTGCCACAGTAGCCAAAAAGAATAAATTTGGGTAGAACAACACAGCAGGCTCATAGAATTGAAAAAAAAAAAAAAAGCTGTACTGGAAGAGGCCAATTTCAGTCATTAGTAATAACATTTCCATGTACACATTGAAGCTAAAATAGCATGCTAGGAAAGCACTCTATTTCTGAGCTACATCCCCAGACCTCCATCGTCTTTTTTTTTTTCTTTGTGGTACTGGGGATTAAACCCAATAGCATTCTGTCTCTGAGCTACATCACCATTCCCTACTTCCCCCCTTTTTTTAAAATTTTGAGATAGGGTCTCACTGAATTACCCATGCTGGCATCAAATGTGTGATACAGCTCACAAGTAGCTGGGATTACAGGTGTGCACCACTTGTAACCACCTAGCTAAGACAACTTAAATTCCTTAAAGGCTCTCCATCTGCCTATTAGAAAATATAAGACAGGTTTTTGGTACCAATTATATAGTTAACAACACTTTTCCATTCAATATCATATGGTCAGTTTTTTAATATAGTACATTTATGTGATGATGAAAAAGATATTATTAATTAGGCTCACGGCATGACTTTATTTGACAGCATTCTGTAAATTTATCTACTGTACTGCTTAGAATAGTACTCAGGAAGTTACATTGGTCAGTTCTTGGGACACCCATGGAGACTGTCTTTAGGTTTTGTAGGTGTGTTTCCTTTTGTTCTCTTCTAAAAGATAGCCCACTGCTCGACAATAGTACATTTAAAGTCAACTTGTAGAAGTAGGACTAACTTTATATTTTTTTGTCCTAAGTGAGGCCTAAGTGGGCTGCCAAGAAGATCATAAAATAGTCCTGGAAATATCCTTTCTGGGGATCCGGTGAGATTTTTCATTGAGCTTCTCTTAAAACAGTAGGTCCAGCATATTCTGGTTACATGGGAAGATTTAGAAAAATGGAGCACAATTTTTGAGAGACAAACACCAATTCTTTCCTGAACGATACTCTTGTCTCACTGAAACATGGTAGACACAAAAAATATAGCTTAGCTTTTTTTTCAAACCTATAAGTGTCAAAGGGAAGAAGCTATATAAAATCAAAGCATGATTTTGAGCTATTTTATTTATTTATTTATTTATTTATTTATTTTTAAAGAGAAGCAATTTTATTTAGTTTTTCATGTGATTGTCGTTGCTCCGACACTTTGTTGTGTTGTGTACGTGGATGCTGGGGTTTGAACCTGTGTACTCGTGCATGCAAGGCAAGTGCCATAACCGCTGAGCCACCGCTCCAGCCTCTTGAGCTATTTTATGATAAGCAGTTATGTACATATTATAATATATATTTATATATAAAATAACTATATTACAGTTTTAATAACTGTATATGCATTAAAACTGTAGTATTAATTAAATGTTTTTGTTATCATTTACATTTAGATGAGCAACAATAATATAAGGTATAAAACAAGCAATAAAATAGGCATTAGGATTTGTTTCCTTAAAGCAAAGGATGCTCTGATAAGAAAATATTGAACAGATTACTGCTCAAATGTTAAACAAGTAAGACAAGAGGGTAACCTACTTGGGAAACTGAGGCAGGAAGATCACAGCTGAAGACCAGGGTTGGTAACTTAGTGGGATTCTATCTCAAAATAAAATTTTAAAATGGACTGGGATTGTTGCTCAGTGGTAGAATACTTGCCCTGCATGCATGAGGTCTAGGTTCAATTCCCAGTTCCATAAAAAAGAAAAAAGAGTATATATAGCCCATTTGGAAAGCACAGAGTTGACATCATAATATTACTAAAGGAGGAAGCAAATCATTGTTTTCCCATTTTTAACAAATACGCTGAGCAGTCCCTCGTAAACAAGCTCAGTGAACATAAACTTGTAGTGGTCAGAATGTCAGCATAAGGAAGAAACAGAAAGAAAAATGGAAATGATGTAAGACAGAAAAGATAGACTGGAAATTGTGTAAATATGTTAATACATTTAAAAGGATAAACAACATTAAGACATAAGTCATTACCCAAAAGTTTGTTCCAAGATGTTAGCAAACTTTCATGATCTTCTTGCCCTGTTTGTGAGACTTTTGATTCCTTTTCCGTCAAAAAATGTTTTGTTTCTAGCATTTTAAACAAAAGAGGCTGCTGACGCGTATAAGTGGTCTACTCCTCTTATATTCAGAAAATAGCCTCCTATTTTTGTTATTGCTGCTGCCATTATTGTTAATTAAATAATATCACACTAGATTCTTTCACAAAACTATGCTTACCTGTTTAGCAGATTTCCTGATAGTACAAACCTGAAGGCTTGTTTTGAATGTGACATGGGATGGGAGAAAGTTTATTTTGAATAAAGTCTTTCGATAATAATTAATAAGTAATTGCACACTAAATAGATATGCATAATAAGAAAACATTAGTCACATGAAATCCTTTGGTACTAGGATATGTAATAATTGAGCTTGTTGATTTCTCGGATTAGTTTTAGGATTTGTTTAGGATCATATTTCATGATCTGTGATTTTGAGATGTCCTTAGGTTCTCTGTCTTAGCATTGATGGCTTCCTCCCTCCCCCTCCATTGTTCTCCTGAAATTCCCTATCCCTTTCTTTGGTTTAATTGCATAGATCAAGGGCTGGAGCAGTGGCTCAGCCACTGAGAGCTTGCCTGGCATGTGTGAGTACCTGGGTTCAAATCCTAGCACCACATATGCAACTAAGTGTCAGAGAAACAAAGGCCAAATGAAAAAAAAAAGTAAAGCTGATTCTCTCTTTTCTCTCTCTCTCTCTATCCATCCCTCTTTTTAAATAATAATAATTGCATAGACTAGAGCTGGAATACATACTGCAATAGCAAGTCTGTTATTGTGTTCAAAGCCCAAGTTCAGACTCATATACTCAGCACTAATCCATGATTCCATGGCCTTTATTGACTTTTAATTTCCTTTCTTCCCTTTTATGGTTTGAATCAGAGGTGTCTCCCAAACTCTCTAGTGTGAGACAAAATATTCCAAGTATTTGCTTGGAGGCAAAATGATTGGGTTATGGGATCCTTAATCTCCTGAAAGGGATTAGCCAGGTGCTTACTGGAGGCAGTTGAGGTGTGGTTGGATTGGGTGAGTCCCTGGGGACATGCCTTGGGGGGGTATATATTTGTATCTGGTGAGTGGAATCTTGTCTTTCTCTGCTTCCTGATTGCAATGCTTTGAGCAACTTTTCCTCCACCACACCTTTCTGCCCTGATATTCTGCCTCACCTCAAACCCCAAAGAACAGAGTCAGTTTTTTATGGACTGACACCTCTGAAACCATGAGCCCCCAAATAAACTTTTCCTCCTCTAAAATTTTTCTTTTCAGGTCTTTTGGTCACAGCAGTGAAAAATCTGACTAAAACATCCCTCATTAACAAATACTTGTTGAGTGCATAATACAGTATGTTTTAGTCAGCTTTTCGCTGCTGTGACCCAAGGACCTGACAACAATAGTTTTAGGAGGAAAGGGTTTATTTGGGGGCTCAGAGTTTCAGAGGTCTCAACCCACAGCTCCATTCCTCAGGGCTAAAGGTGAGACAGAAATCTCACGGCAGGCATGGCTCCAGTAAGCAGAGGGTTCAGGGCATCACACTGGGAAGCAGAGCAGAACAGAAACTCCAAGCCAGATACAGAATATACACCCCAAAGGCATGCTCCCAATGACCCACCTCCTCAGCCACACCCTCCCAGCCTACAGTTGCCAGTTAGGCCCTGTGAGGGTATTAACTCAATGATTGGAACAAAGCTCCTACAACCCAATCATTTCACCTCAGCCTTCCCATTGTCACACATGAGCTTTAGGGGGACACCTCACATTCAAACCACACACAAGATAGTCTCTACCTTGGTAATACAGCAGTGAACAAAACAAATTCATGTTCTCAAGGAGCCTTTCTTTGAGTGTGAAATTAATAATACTAAACAAATAAATGAATAATATGTCAGACTGTTATAAATTCCAGGGAACGAAAACAGAGCAGAAAACAGGCTCTGGGCATGATGTTATAATGGGGAAGGTGTGTTATTTTATGCAGGAAGTCATAAAAGGTCTTATTGTAAGGTGACAATAAAGCAGGTGTTTAAAGTAAGTAAAGGAATCATGTAGGAATTTTGAGACAAACTATTCCAGCTGGAGGTACGTTTAGGCCTGTGTGAAGTACCTATCGCTGCAAAACAAATGATACTAAAATTTAGTGGCTTAAAAATAATAACAAATATTTATTATCTCACGTGTTTTTTATGGGCCAGGAATTTGAAAATAACTTAGGGTGACTCTGGCTCATGCTCTGTGTGTGTGTGTGTGTGTGTGTGTGTGTTATTGGAGATTTAATTCAGGGGTGCTTTACCACTGAACTACATCCCCAACTCTTTTTATTTTATTTTTTTTATTTTGAAACAGGGTCTTACTAAGTTGCTGAGGCTAGCCTCAGATTTGCAATCATCCTGCCTCAGGCTTCTGAGATGCTGGGATTACAGGCCTAAGCCACCATGCCCAGCTCATAGTCTTTTAAAGGGTTATGATCATGATGTCATCTAGGGCACTGTGAAGGCACCATAGGGGCTGTAAGGATCCACTTCCAAAATGCTTCGTTCACCTGTGATAAAACTTAACCTTTGGAAGGGCTTCTTGGAGAAAAGGAAGGGGAATCATTGCTTTGAGAAGTTTCGATCTTTTTTTAAAATTTATCTTATTTATTTGTAGTGGATGCCATTAACTGGTACAAGATCCATCACTTCCCTTACCTGGTACTACTTTTATCAGAAGCACAGCTGTCATTTTTCTAGGTGCTGGGAATATTAAAGACTGACATCTTTTAGCTAAGTCACCAGGGAGAGCTATCTCACTCAAGATCACAGCCCTGCAGACAGCCCTGATCCAAGCATGGGAGGTGGAGGACGAGGGACATGAAGGTCGGCACCTTCGCCTCAACTGGGAATAACTCCACAGGTCCAGAGCTTCTCCAGGGGCCAGCTGTGTCCTCTTAGGCAGTTTCTTTTGCTTATTACATTTCAAACTGCTATTCCTTCATTTATCACTTTCAGACATTACTGAATTTTTGTGATGGTATATGAAGATTAAGTTCTTTTCATTCCTCCCTTCTTTTGATTGGAGCATTATATTAAATTCAAACATCCTTAAAGAGCTTTGAATGTTAAAATGCTATTAGCCATTAATACTTTGATGTGAATCAACCCTACCAATTTTTCCATATTTGATAGCTAGTTGAAATCACTTTGGGAAAATTTGGTATCTGCATAGGAAAATAAGCATAGCAGAGAGACACACTGTGATGAGAGAGAGAAAAATGTGATGATTCCTACATTTATCTATTGTTTTGGATTTTGCCTCCAAAGCTCTAAACGACCCATCATAATCTTGGTCTTCGTCTTAATATCATAGCTAGCTGTAATAATACAGGACAGGAATAAACACATTGACACTTTTGATAAAATCTTGCTTCTATTGAAATGGAAGAAAAGAATGCATATTGAGTGGATGACCAGCAGTCACTACCATGTCCTTATAATTAAAAATATAATTAAATATAGAAAAAATATAATTAAAAATAGAAAATTTTAGAAAATGATGGCATTTGATTATCTAAAGAAAAACTGTGGAAAATACTAAACATTGAAAAGTTTCTAATTCTACCTTCTCTTCCTCCTCTTCTTCCTCCTCCTCCTCCTTTTTCTCCTCCTTTTCCTTCCTCTTCTCTACTACCCCCCCCCCCAAGCTGGTCATGCTGGGGATTGAACCCAAGGCCTCACACATGCTAACCATGTGCTCTACCCCTGAGCCACAACCCCAGTCTAAAACATTTTTAAACATATATATATATAGAATACTACTTCCATAATATAGAAAGCTATAAGGTTTTCAAAGTTGTTTCAGAGAATATTATATAAATGGATGGTTCTAATAGTCTGGTGTAGTAGATGTTATAATCTTTATTATATAGAGAATGAAATTAAGGTACAAAAAGAGTAAGAATTTTCCTCAAGGGCACATGACTATGAGCTCTGAGGATCTCTAATCTTCCTGCTTCAGCATTATGTGGAAGCAGTATAGAAGGGAGACTTCCATATGGGGTCTTAATAGTGCTGGGGCAGAAAGGACAGTAAAAACTTGCAGAGAACCAATGTTGAACCCTTTTGCCTTCTCCCCTAGCTGTTCTTCCTCTGAATCACTCCGTGTTTGTCAAATAGGGGGCACTCCCCGCACATCCCATCCAGCACACACAAACTATTTCGAATCTCCAGTCACCGTACTGTAGCAATAGATGTTATCATCAAATGCTATTATAAAGATTTTGTGTGCATTTGTGAGCCTCTATAAGGAAAAATATCCACTTGTTAGCTATAGACATTTGGTCATATCACTGGCAATGTAAATGTTAGTAGACTAATCTACCCCTATCTATCTACCAGTTAATCAATCTACCTATCTATCTATCATGCATAAAGAGAACAAAAAGAATCAGATTGTTTAGAATTGCAGATTGTTTAATAATAGGGGGTAGCTAGGTGTGGTGACAGTTGCCTGCAATCCCAGCTACTCAGAAGGTTGAGGCAGGAGGATCACAAGTTTGATTGAGCCTAGCCTGGGCAATTTAGCAAAACTCTGTCTTAAATTTTACAAACTTAAAAAGATCTGGAGGTTTAGCTCAATGATAGTGTGCTTGCCTAGCTGTGCAAAATAGACTTTGTGAATATGAATGTAAGTGGTTACACATTATCTAGGGAAACTGAAATGCCATGTACATTTTGCAAATTCAGATGTCACACAATTATTGCTTTCATTTATTCATTTGAGTTGTAAATGAATTAGAAACTTCATAAAAGACAGGTCTACCAAAAAGGAAAAAATTCAGTCATGTTATTGTGCCTTAGGAAAAAATGTGCTTATTAAAGCATGTTACTTTTTAATTGAAAAATAGTTGACTATTTCCCTGGAAGGATTTGGTTAATAAAAGTCTTTAAAACTTTTTGCACCACATCATCAAGTACCCATTTGAACTCTGTACTGTATTAGGTACTGAAAGCACTCTATAGGCCACTAAAGTGACTGATAATATCTGAAATATGTCTATGAATACAAAATACACACACACACACATATATAAATATAATTGCATACTAGTAATCTGAGGAAATGAGTCTTTCTCCTTCAATTTCTAAATATCAGAGTATCTGTCCATATTAGTAATTTGTTCAGGTTCTGTTAACGTTCAACACCAATAAAAATATATTACATACCAAATACATAGTACCAGAACTGGTATCCTTGTCTTTCATATTACATAGCTTTTGGATAAAAGACAATTTAACCTTTAATTTTTCTGTAACTTTCTTTTTTTAAGAAAAATGTCAAACATACACGCAAATAGAATAATATAATGGACCCCAGGTGCCTATTATCATACAAATTATCAACAAAATAAAGGGTTTGTTCTTTGAAAAAATAAACAAGATCGACAGACCCCTTGCCAACCTCACCAAAAAGAAGAATGAAGTCAAGCAATCAACAAAATCAAAGACAAAAATGGAGATAGCACCACAGACTCAACCAAAATCCAGAAGATTATCAGAACTTATTTTGAAAATTTACATTCTGCCAAGTTTGATAATCTGGAGGTTATGGACAGATACTTGGCCACATACGACATCCCCACATTGGCACCAGATGACATTGAAAATCTATATCAGCCTACATCAGGTAGTGAAATTGAAGCAGTAATCAAAGCTCTTCCAAAATAGAAAAGGCCAGGACCAGATGGATATTCGGCAGAATTCTACCAAATTTTCACAAGAGTTAATACTGATCCTCTATAAACCCTTCCTTGAAATTGAAAGGATGAGAGCTCTCCCAAACACTTTTTTATGAAGCAAATATTACACTGATACCAAAATCCAACAAAGACACATCAAGAAAAGAAAACTACAGACCAATTTTTCCTGATGAACATAGATGCAAAAATCCTTAATAAAATTCTAGCTAATAGGATACAAAAGTACATTAAATAGATAATACATCATGATCAAGTAGGCTTCATTCCAAGAAACAGGGCTAGAACATATGCAAATTAATAAATGTAATTCACCACTTAAACAGAATTAAAAATAAAAATCATATAATCATCTCAATTGATGCAGAAAAGGCCTTTGATAAAATTCAACATCCCTTTATGCTCAAAATCCTGGAGAAGACAGGGATCAAGGGAAGATACTTTAACTATGTAAGATCCATTTATGACATACCCACAGCCAACATTATGCTCAATGGAGAAAAACTGAAAGCATTTCCACTGAATTCAGGAACAAGACAAGGTTGTCCACTTTCACCACTCTTATTCAATATCGTACTTGAAACCCTTGCCAGAGCTATCTGGCAAGAGAAGGAAATCAAAGGAATTCGTATAGGAAAAGAGGAAGTCACGTTGTCTCTATTTGCTGATGACATGATTCTATACCTAGAAGACACATTAAGCTCGACCAGAAAACTTCTAGAGCTTATAGGCGATTTCAGCAAAGTGGCTGGCTTGAAGATCAACACCAATAAATCACTAGCTTTCCTTTATTCCAGCAACAATTCCATGGAAGAGGAAATCAGGAAATCTGTCCCATTCACCATCTCCTCCAAAAAAATAAAACACTTGGGCACCAACATTACAAAAGATATTAAGGACCTCTACAATGAAAACTATCAAACACTAAAAAAAGAAATTGCAGAAGAGCTGAGTTGATGGAAAAACATTCCATGTTCATGATTATGCAGAATTAATATAATCAAAATGGCCATTTTACCCAAAGCCCTCTACAGATTTAATGCAATTCCCATCAAGATACCAAAGTTATTTTTCACAGATATAGAAAAAGCAATTCTCAAGTTCGTATGGAATAATAGAAGACCTAGATTAGCCATAACATTACTCAGCAAGAAGGAAAAAGCAGGACGTATCTCAATTCCTGACCTGAAATTAAACTACAGTGGCTATGCTTTCAAAAGGAGATGACACATCTGCCATGATGTACTAATCAAACAGTTTTCCAGGGTCAGCTGAGATTCAAGGTTTAAATTGGGATATGAATAAAGTCCATATATGGTAATTGATTTTTATCATTCTTAAGTCTCTTTTCATTTATTGGTTTCCTCTTTTCCTTATCGTCCTTCAAATTGTTTAAGAAACCTGACTATTTGTCCTCAGAGTTTTCCACAATTTACATTTTAGTATGGTTTCACTGAGTCTCCTATCATCTCTCTTTTCTGTAAATTGGTAATTAGATCTAGAGGCTTGATTTGTGATTTTTGGCAAGGCTGTTTCATAGGTGGTAATGTAAACTTCTGTCAGGAAGTACATCATATCAAGTTGTCTCTTGTTCTGTGTTAACAGCCACTGGTAATTATTGCCTAAATCCAACAATTAATTTAGTGTTGCAAAATGGAGATTGTCAGTTAGCTGTTATGTAAGAAAGGATCAAAGAACCTTAGCAGCATACCAAAGTAAGCATTTACTTCACATCTTCACTATCTGTCTCACTTCATCTTGGCCAAAGCAATTGTATAGGCAAATACTAAGTCAACAGCTGACGAGGTAATCCTGCCTCCAGGGGGAGCTGAGTAGTCACTCTCCACCCAAATCCTGTGATCTTTCAGACTGGAAAGATCTGGGCTTTACCAGACAGGGCTTTACCTGGCAGGCCTCTTAGGGAAGCTGCCACTGGATTGCAGTCTGTGGAGGAAGTTACAGTAAAGACTCAGGCCTTCCCAGGCCAGTCTTGTTCTTGTGCATATCTACATTCCTGTCCTAGGGCCCTTCATTCAGAGCTCTCTTTTTGGAGGTTTCAGGTAACTTACTTCCCAGGAACATCCCCCAAGATTTTTGCTGGCCTTGGCTGAGGCATGTTTACGAGGTTTGATTTGGTACTTTTATACTCTGAACCCTTTTCCCAATCCCTGTGTTCATTAAAAAAAAAAAAAAAAAAAAAAGGTAAGAGCCTTTCATTTCAGGACTCCTCAGCAGACAAGATGATTCCCAGTCTGCACTGCATCCATCCAACCATAGGCCAATGTTGTTCCATGGGAAAACTGAACACCAGGGAGCTGGTTCCTTTCACTTTTGCCTCTTCTCGGTATTATCACAATGAATGCATAAGCCTTGTTACTTTCAGTTTGCTTGTTATCCTAACTGACCACCTCAATCTTAGTGGCTCAAAATGATGAAAATTATATAGTAAAAGAAATGGATACCAGAAAGGGAGAAAAACTGGGTCAGTAACAAAGTCTATCAGAGTGATATCCCATCATTGGTCCTCCTTTACTAATTAACTAGAATACTAGTTAAAAAGAAGCTAGCCAGCTAGGTGCAGTGGCACACGCCTGCAATTATGGTGGCTCAGGAGGCTAAGGCAGGAGCAGCCCAAGTTCAAAGTCAGCCTCAACAACTTAGCAAGGCTCTAAGCAATTTAGCAAGACATTGTCTCAAAATACAAAGTGAAAAATAAAAAGAAGCTAACCAGTTTTATCGTTACTTGAGCCTTAGAATTTTAGAAAGGTGACAAATGAGTTTGAAGGGATTTTAAAAGATTAATTTATGGACTAAAATACATTTGATATGCTTAAACCCATAATAATCATTATTCTGATTATTGCTCAAATTGATCCATATTTTGGTAGCATTAGTATGAGTTCATGAAATTACTCTCGAATATTTTTGATATGACCACAATCATTTTTGAAATCTTCCTTGTTTTTGGTAGGAAGGACAGGATGTCTCAGACTTGAGATCAAGCATTCAGTACTTAATTTTATAAGGTATAGAAAGATCCCATGGTAGAAGGTCAATTTATTTTTTAATGTATCTAAAGAGAGTTTACTTTTATTTGTTGAAAAATTAGCTTTGCTACCAGGAAAAATTATATATATAAATGTGATTTTAAAAATTCTAATAACCAGTGGGCATTGTGGCATACACCTATAATCACAGTAACTTGGGAGGAAGAAAGATTGCAACTTTGAAACCAGCCTCAGGAACATAGTGAGACCCTGTCTCAAAATAAAATTTTAAGAAGGCTGGGGATGTAGTTAAATGGTAGAATGCCCAAATCTGATCCTCAGTACTAAGGGGGGGTGTGTAAAATAACTTAGTATGGTGGTATAATTATTTTCAGGTTTGTTTGTTTGTTTTTAGTACTGGGGATCAAACGTAGGGTCATTAAGATGCTAATCAAGTGTTTACCACCAAGCTACATCTCCAGCACCTCCCTTACACCCCACCACTTTTTTAAAGACAAGAGTCTTACAAGAGTCTTGGCTAAGTTGCTAGGGATCTCGAACTTGTGATCCTCCTGCCTTGGTCTCTCTAGTGTCTGGGATTTCAGGCATGTACCATGATGCCAATCTACTATTTCCACTGTATTTAAGAAGGAAATCCAAGCCATATTTGGTGAGGACTGATTTTAGAGGCAGATCTCTGTCACATTTCATGTAGGCGGTTGTTCCTCCTAAGTCTTGAAATAGGGGTCTCCTATGAAATCTTGCTATCAATACAAGGACTAGAATTCATCTTTGGCTTTGGCAAGACCTTTGTGACAATAGCTACATCTTTCCTGTAGTCAAGTGTATTTAATTCATTATTTAATTCATTCAACAAGCACTAGTTGAGTTGTAGCACTGAATAAAAGCAATCAGTTACACTCCATATGAAATACAGAAGAAATAAATGAGAAAAATAAAATACAATCCCTACTTTGAAGAGACAAGTAAATTTAGAAGCAGTTTGATCATGTTCCAGAAAAATATGTGTTTGGACAAGTGGTATGTGGTACTAATACTTATTGCTGAAGGATTTCAGAGGAGACACAGAGATGAGTTAGTTTAGAAAGCATGGCTAGAGGTGGATTTAAGGAGGAGCTACTCCTTGATCAAAACCCTGAAGAATGGGTGTCATCTCCACAGAAATAAAGAACACATGAGCATCCATAAAGGCCATAAAAATGACATGGAGGCCAATAGGAAGGCCAGACACCTTGGAATGGATGCAATCAATTTTGGTTGGGAAGTTGGGCAGCTACACCTGGAACACATGGACTAGAATCAGTTTCTTGGCAAGTTTAAATATTAGGCTGAAGATATTAGACTGTGGGAAAGCATCTGTGTCCTTCATCTCAGCTGCCAAGGTTTTAACTGTTAACCAGTAGCTAGCATATTTACTTCTGGAAATAATCCAAACATGTGATTAAAGTTGGAAAGAACTATCAGAGTTTGGAGCAATAAAGGCAAGACATGTAGAATAGGAATGTAAATGAATGGCAAGAAAAAGGAAGTAGTAAATTCAGAGCGGGGGGGGGGGCGTCTGTTTATGAACAAATAATTATTGAGTGCCTCTATGTGTAAGGCATATGCTAGGCACTGAGGACAGGATAGAGAACAACACTCTTCTTTGAGAATCTGTTAATGGTCTGAATGATTGAAGAAGAATCAATGCCTTGATACAGATGGCTTACTAATTTAGTCCTTAAGAGTAGAATTTCAGGTGAGGTGATAGTGCAGGAGAGAAGGCTTTTTTTTTTTTATTAGATGAATATGGAGTTACAATTGAGGGGGAAACACTGTCAAACAATCAAGAACAAATGTACATATACATAGTTATCCAAGGCTAATGCCATGTCATGGATGCCCTCAGCTCGGGTTCCCCATGTTGCTGTTTCCCCCAGAAGACCCTCTGAGTTAAATGGATATCTCGTGGAGGTCAGAGATCTCCTTCTGAGATGATTCCCCCATATTCCCACCCTCCAGTCTCACAGATATTCTTCCTAAGCCCTCCCCCCACCCTGTCCCCCACCCTACACCTCCAGGTATCCTAAGCAGTCATCCCCCTGTTGCATTAAGAATCATACAATTTGCGGTTATTATTAGCTTAGCCATCTAACATACTGCATCTCGATGTATTCTAGCTTCCACAGATGAGAGAAACCATTCGGCCCTTGAGTCTCTGAGATTGGGATACTTCACTTAGCATAATTCTTTCCAATTTCATCCATTTGCTTTCAAAAGCCATAATATCGTCTTCTCTAATGGCCAAGTAGTATTCCACTGTATATATGTACCAAAGTTTTTGTATCCATTGGTCAAGTGAGGGGCATCTAGGTTGGTTCCATAGTCTAGCAATAGTAAATAGAGCTGCTATAAACATTGATGAAGCCACATCACTATAATATGCTGATTCTAACTCTTTTGGGAAAATACCCAGGAGTGGGATAGCTGGGTTATAAGGTGGTTCCGTCCCTAATTTTTTAAAGAGTCTCCACACTGCTTTCGAGAGTGGCTGAACCAGTTTGCAGTCCCACCAGCAGTGTGACAGTGTTTCTTCCTCTTTTCCCACATCCCCTCCAGCATCTGCTGTTGTTCGTATTCTTCATTTTTGCCACTCTAACAGGAGTAAGGTGGAAACTCATTGAAGTTTTGATTTGCATTTCCCTTATAGCTAATGATGTAGAACATTGAGAAGGCTTTTTTTTGGGGGGGGGTCACAGTTGGTTTTCCTATCATCTTAGACAATTCTGTGCTCAGACACTTCCTCTGCTACCAGTGTGTAATGCCAAAGGTGAAAAGTGAATGGATTTCCTCTAAACTGTGAATCTCTCTCTCTCTCTCGCTCCCTCTCTCTCTCTTCCCTCCTTCTCATATGTATGGCCTTTAAAAGCTCCTAGAAGGACAAGAAAGAAGTGACCACAAGAAATCTGAAAAGTTGAGAATCATGGCTTGAATGTATTAATTGTAGGCTAGCTTCTCTGGAACAGGGACCTTTAAGAAAAACTGTGTCACACAAACAGTAAATTATTCAAGGCCCTCTATGCCACTGATCTAGTTGCTGGATACGCTGCAGTAAATCACACAGAAAAAGTTTCTACACCATAGTATTGATACTCTAGTAAAAAACAAACAGGCAGATACACAAACACAGACACACACACTGCATTTCTATTTAGTGATAAGTAGTATGGAAACTACATAAAGGTAGGAGAAGGAAGAGTGATAAAAATGTGTGTGTTGGGGGGAGTAGTGGAAGTAATTTTAGATTGAGCAGCTTGTGGGGAGGACCTCTGAGGAAATAACGTTGATGTCCTTCAGAATATATGGAAAAGAATGACAAATGCAGAAAAGGCTAGAAATGATGGAGGAAGAGGGAGAAGGTAGTGTGTGGCTGAAATGTAAAATCAGGTAGTGTGGTGCCTCCAGCTGTGTTGTTTTTGCTCAAGTTTGCTTTGGCTACACAGGGTCTTCTATGGTGCCACACAAATTTTAGAGTTGTTTTTTCAATTTCTGTGAAAAATGACCTTGCATTTTGAAAGGGATTTCATTGAATCTGTGTATTGTTTTAGTTATTAATGAATGTTTTAACAATGTTCATTCTTCTGAACCTTGAACTGGGGATATCTTTCCATTTATTTCTGTTTCTTTTATTGTTTTCAGTGTACAGATCTTTAGCTTCCTTGGTTAAATTCATTCCTAAGTTCTTTTTTTTTTCTGTAACTGTTATAAATAGAGATTTTTTTCTTGTTACTTTTTTTTTGCAGTTTATTGCTTTGGATGCTCAGATCTTAGTGTGTGGAAGCACTATAGATTTTCATGTGTTGGTTTTGTAGCTACAAGTTTACTGGATTTGTTTAGTATTTTTTCAGAGTCTATAATAGTCCTTATAGCATTTTTATTTAGACTCATTGCCTTGTTTTTAGTTGTTATTTTATGACATATTTCAAAATCTCCATCTTTTCCTGTCTCTCTGCCTTTATGAGCTTTTCTGTTAAGATACATGTCTTTCATCCCTTATTTAAGTCACTAAGCATCAATTATTTAGCATATGTTATGTGGTTAACATTATATCAAACCAGAGGAAGACAAAAAGAAGCAGATATGAAATTTCTTACTTGTTATCTTTTGAAAAGACATTATGTTCGTTTATGAAATGACTAGGTTATAGCTCCAGGGTAAGCATATGTAAGTGTGAACTTGAACTAAGTTGTAAATATTTAAGGAACTGAGAGAGGGGAAGGAACAAAGGAAGGAAGGAAGGAGGAAAGAAAAAAGAAAAGAAGAGGGAAAGAAGGAGGAAAGAAGAAAGGAAGAAGGAAGGAAGGGAGGGATGGAGGGAGGGAGACAGGCAAGCAGATACCGTAGGGTCAGAGTTAGCCTTGACTCTGTGTTGAGCAGTTGCTCTTTTCCACTAGATGTCAATAGGGATGCAACCTGGTCACCAAAAGTTTTTAAAATTCTCCATATGATCCCATAGTGGCCCCTGGTTTGAGATTCATTGTACTAAAATCTGAAAACATTACACTAAGCAAAACCAGCTGCTCATTCTCATGCATTTTTTTCTGATGTTGGCTTATTTCTGTTTGCAGTTTTGAGATGTTTATATTGACCTCAAGTACTTAATTTTATTTTTTTTTTATTTTTTAAAGAGAGAAAGACAGTGAGGGAGAGAAAGAGAATCAATTTTTTTATTGAGTTTTTCACATGGCCTTCATTGCTCCAACATTTAGTTGTGTACGTGGGTGCTGGGGTTTGAACCTGTGTACTTGTGCATGCCAGGCAAGCACTGTAACCACTGAGCCACCACTCCAGCCCCTCAAGTACTTAATTTTAAATGAGAGTTCCTAGCAGGTGGATTCTTCCAGAGAGAATGTGGTTTATTGTTCAGTAAATCTGTGAATAAAATCTTTCCATTCATTGACCAAGGTATCTCAATCCTGGTTCTACTGACAATGGATAATGCTTTGTTGTGGGAACTGTCTTGCGCATTGTAGGATGTTTAACAGCATCCCTTCTCTCAACAACTAGATGCCAGCACCTTCCTCATTATGGCTACCAAAAGTCTCCAGATATTGCTAAATGTCCTCTGACAGGTAAATCAACCCATTGAGGACCACCACCTCAGTCTGAGACCCTCAGGGACAAAGGTGATTTTTTAATTTACTTATTATTATATGTTAAGCATTATATCTGGCAATACTAGGTACATGATAACAAGCCAATGAATCAAAGCATGTATCCACTAAATTGTCCTAGGAATTGAATGAGGAAGGGTCAGCTTGGACAATGTAATGTTTATTATGAAACTTCATTTCAGTCAAAGTTCAAAGACCCAGTTGATCAATTTAAAACAAAAATAAATCAGTATGGTATGCAATTAGCTTCAGAAGATTTTTTTTCTTTTCATTTAAGGAAAAAGATCATTGACATTTGAAGTCTGGCAGGCAAGGTGGTGAGATGAAGGCAACTGATACATCCAATCAGTGAAAACGCATGTGGCTATCCAAGGGGGCTGGCTTTAGTGCCCCTGGTGGAGTGATTATCTTACTCTGTGAGGTATATTGAGGGTTGAAACATGCTAAAGTATCAGAGACCTTGTCTGAGCTGCAACAAATGTACAATATGAAAAATAAACTTTTAATTTGTTTATTTTTGTCAGACAGGGGAGTTGTGGAATTTTTTTTTTCTAAAATCACCGCATTTAAAATTCTATTGTAATCTGATGTGGGATAGGCCCTTGTTGGAGTGGGGGAGCAAAGGCTAAGGGCACTTGGGAAGTCTGACTTTTCACTTGGTTTTGCCATGAACCTAAAACTGCTCTAAAAAAGTATTTGAAAAAATATTATCTTAACATTTGCTAAATGTTAATGCTAAGTTTAGTGGAGTCTAAACACACTTTTCCAGTTTTTCTATTTCATATGTCCTTCTCTCTTATACTTAATGACCTCAAAAATTATGCTAATTCAGTGATAAGAGCTGTTCTAAGAAAACATTAATGAGGCAAACTCCTGGCAGGAGGAGAAGCTGAAGTCAAAGTCACTCTAAAATGAGGACTTTCTGAGAGCTTTTGCTGTCTGGTCTTCTGGTCACCCACAAATTTCTGATTTTGAAATTACTTATTTTATGTCTTACTTGAATTCAAACACTTGGAAAGCGCAATTAAAAAACACTTTGTATGGAGAAGCAGCACAAGGTTTACCTTTTAAAATGAGGCTTAACAATATCCTAACATCCATTTACATAATAGTTCACTCACTGCTTTATATATATATAAACGTATATATACATTTCCTTGGGGGGAAAAACTCTCCTCCTGCAAGGCAGTTTTTTTGGTTGATACGCTCCATCATTACTTGGCTCTTAACTAATTTCATTTTAGAGTTTGGAGCAGCCACTCTTATTCTGTTATTCTCCTGCCCTCAACCTGAAACAATTGACCCTAAATTTCCCTCTAATATTATCCATAATGGCTATTGAAGGTTAACACACAAAGCGGGATTTGATGACACTGTTCTGTACTTATTTTTTGTTTCCTACATTTCTAGACCCTGAAGCAGTTTTATTCATCCAATAAATATGTGCATGTTACTGATACCCTTTTCAGCAGTACAGATCTGCAGATGGTCTGGGATGATATTTAATACCCTTCATTTTAATCCCATATCCAGTCTGTCAGTCAATACTATTTTCAAAATCTATCTCAGTTTGTCCATTTCTCTTGTATTTCTACAACTCCTTATCAAGTAAATGACATCACAAATGAACTGTTATTACCATTATTTTTTGATGAGCTTCATGGACAAAACCAATTCCTTGAAAACGTGCCCGAAGTAAAGTTCTCATCATTTTAGGATTTCTCAGGGGTTGTAACTCTTGGCATAGAAGCAAGCCCCCTTTAACAAAATCACTTCCTAGAAAGCTGTCTCACAGGATGGGGGACAGGTATCGAGGTGAGTTGGTTGTTTTCCTGTACTTACCAACACTTTTGAGAGTAAAGCAGGCAAACCAATGGTCAGAAACTACATGAAGAACTGCAAAGTCAAGTATAAAATCCATCTTTTGTTCCTAGGTTACTACTATTATTTTGTTGAGTTTTTTGTTTTTTTAAGGAAGGGGACAGTGAGAGAGAAAGAGAAGCAATCTTTATTTAGTTTTTCATGTGACTTTCATTCCTTGGGTGGGTACTTTTACATATCAGAAAGTCCATTTTAGTCTAACGATCTTTTAACACTGATTCTATTTAAAACTTCACCTCTCTGCCAGTTTAGGATTCTTTCAGGTCTGAAAACCTGCAGCTGAAAAGGAAACTTAGCTCATTTTTTTCTTTTTTTGGTACTGGTGATTAAACCCAGGGTGTTTTACCACTAATCACATCCCCAGTCCTGCTTATTTTTTTTTATTTTGAGACATACTCTAAGTTTCTGAGGGTTTCACTAAATTGCTGAGGCTGGCCATGAAACTGAAGTACTCCTGCTCCAGTTTTCTGAGTTGCTGGGATAACAAGCACTTGCAGCTTTACTTCTTTAATTCTTTATTCCCTTCAATTTATCTTTAATTTAATCTTTAATTCCTTATTCCCTTCCCTCCATTCACTAGGTTATGTCTGATACTTCTATGGTTAGGGAATAGGGATTTGAGGAAGAAAGCAAGGTAAGAAGGAGAAAAGACTTGCTTAACTAACTGGCCTGACTGTAATCTGGATTTTGTGCCTTCTGGGAATGTACAGGTGTATGCTGGAATCTTCCTGTACTGACTCACAAAAGCTAGTGGTTAAATCAGGAATTTTGCAAGGTAGTTGTTAAAGTCCAGCCATCATTAAAAATTAAATTATATATAGACTTGTAATTAAATACACATATTAAACACAAAGGTAATAAGTACTTATTACCTCCTAATTATTTAAGTGTATACTTTATCATTATTTATGTTCTTGAGCTTACTTGTACCTTTTGTATCTGCATGGTGGAAATACTCTATACATGTTTTTTCCAGCTATATGTTCAGTGATGTCCCATTGGTAATTTGGAGTCTGCCTTTGTGGGCGTTGGGAACCATGGAATCATGCCAGAGAAATAAGACACACTATAAATCTAGACTCTTTTCCTGGAGATCTGTTTGTTAAACCTTTACCAGAATACTGAATGCAGATCTGTAGTCTCATGAAATGCTTCTGCTGGGAGATATACTATTTTCCTATGGAGACAAAGGTTTTCTTGGAATATTTCCACTGGGAAATATAGATCTTCTTTATCTGGCTGCTTACACATTTTCCAAGTAGTTTTCTGTTAAGGCAGTCCTTACTGAATAAAATCCATGTTAAGAAACCTAATGTGGCTCCTTCCTATGGGATCCACTCTGACTCATGAGAAATTCATTTTGCCCTGCCTGAAGTTTGCAGGTCATTCCTGTCTGTGTCCCCTTTCCTTGTTTTGCTGTCAAAGCAGCAAGCCTCCTATAGACTCCCAGATCCTTTCATTTCCAGACTCAGGTACCAGATTTGTGTTTGTTTATCCAGATGTGTTTACTGGTTGTGAGGATTTTAAAGTATATCCAGAAATTTGATATCTTTCTCTATAAAAGGTGGACCCTAATCTCCCTCCTATTGTATGTGGGCTAGACTTAGTGACTTACTTCTAATAAATAGAATATGGTGACAGTGATGGTGTGACTTCTGAGACTTATTCATAAGAGTCACTGTGACTTCCTTTTTTGCTCTCCCTCTTGTTCTGGGAGAAGCCAGCAAGCTACCATGTTATGAAGACACTTAAGAAGCTTGTAGAGGGGCTGGGGATATAGAATGTGTACTCAACATACATTACAGGGAATATATGCAAGAGCTTTCTTTTTTCATTAAGGAGTTGTGTTGTTGTACAAACATAAATGCTTACAAAGCAACATGTGTTAGGCATATAAACTTAAACCAGAATTATCCCCACATCACATACCTCCTAGTCTCTTGATTATTCTACATTTTGCTCTACAAGCAATATTAATGCTTAGATTGTGAACTTTCCAGAATTATTAGATTCTTTGGGGGGTAAAGAGCATGCTACCTTGTCGATTGTCTCCCTATATCCCACCCTATTCTCCCTCCCTCTCCCCTCCCCTTGTCCCTTCCCCCTTCCTTCAGCCCACATATCTATGGTTGTCCTAGACTATGTGTTGCCATTCCCCTGCTGGGTCCAATATGTGGTCCTGACCAACTTTCACCCAAGATTGGGTTTAGTCCAGCCTTTGGAAATGAGTAAAAACATACAACCCTTGACTCTCTGGGTTTGGCTAACTTTTAACTTTGCTCAGCATGATTTCTTCCATTGCCATCCATTTACCTTCAAAGGCCGTGATATGATTGTTTCTAATTGCTGAGTAGAATTCCATTGCATATATACCACAGCTTTTGAATCCATTCATCCAATGAGGGGCATCTGGGTTGGTTCCATAATTTAGTTATTGTAAACTGAGCTGCTATAAACATAGATTTTGCTGTGTCACTGTAATGTGCTGATTTTAACTCCTCTAGGAAAATACCCAGAAGAGGGATAGTTGGGTCGTATGTTGGATCCATCCCTAATTTTTTGAGGATTCTCCACACTGCTTTCCAGAGCGACTATACCAGTCTGCAGTTCCACCAACATTGTGCTAGTGTTCCTATCTCCCTGCATCTCTAGCATCTTTTGTTTGTATTCTTCATCTTTGTCAATCTGACAGGAATGAGGTGAAATCTTAATGTAGTTTTGATTTGCATTTCTCTGATTACTAATGGTTTAGAACACTTTCTCATATATTCATTGGCTTGCTCAATTTCCTCTGTTGAGAAGTTTCCATTTAGCTCTTTGGCCCATTTATTGATTACATTGTTTGTGTTTTTGGTATTAAGATTTTTGAGTAGTTTATAAATTTTGGATATTAGTCCTCTATCAGAGGAATCACAGGCCATGATTATCTCCCATTCTATAGGTTGTGTCTTGACAATTTTGACCAATTCCTTAGCTGTGCAGAGGTTTTTAGTTTAATGGCATCCCATTCACTAATTTTTTACTTTAATTCACTTGCTTTAGGGGTCTTGTTGAGAGTCTTTGCCTATTCCCAAATATTGGAGCATTGGTCCTAACATTTCTTCTAGCAGTTGTATGGTAGCTGGTTTGATTCCTAGTTCCTTGATCCATTTTGATTCGCTTTTAGTGCAGGGTGAGAGATAAGGATCTAATTTCAACTTCCTGCAGAAGCCTGTCCAATTTGTCCAGCACCATTTGTTGAACAGGCTGATATGACAAAATCTTGGAATGTTCTTTTGAGGTGAATATTCAGATCACCAGATGACTCTTTTCAAAAAATCCACTCTTTTCCTTCTCTTCATCTCCTTCCATGGATTTCTAGTCTACATATACAGCCTGGATATGAATGTAGTTCTGATGATAAAGCTGGGTTGGAACACTTCCTCACATGGATTCGAAAATACCACACCTTAGATTACGACTATCTTTGCTGGTTTTTCTTTGCTTTTTTGGGGGTGGGGTGGGGAGGAGTTCTCTTTTCAAAGCAGGAGACAATAGGAATAGTTACATATAATGATCTGCTACATATATGGCTGCTCAGTTATTTGCATTCAGATACTGTTTTTTGAGAAGCAAATCTAGGCTGTATATTGCCATTTGGAGTTGGGAAGGGTTCCAGATATACAGCTCAGGTTGGGTTGTTCACTTAGCAATTAGAAGCAGATGAGAGCTCAGGTATTGATGCAATTGAGAAAATAGACACAAGATTATTCTGAGGAAGTAGTATTAGGTATCAGGAGCAGAGTACATGGGAGATGAGTGAACAAGTTGGAAGGTAAGGAGGTCTAGAGCATGCTGGGAAATAGATGTGGTTGTCAATGAGCTGCTCATTACTATGCTCACCTGCCGTCATGGACCTCTCAGCCAGCAAGGTACTTTATCAGCTGGTTCAAGGCAAAAGGTAGGTATGGACAGTGCTATTTTAAATTGCTCAGGAGTCAATTAGATGGGCGTTTTACTTTCTTATCCAATTCCTTACCAATTATGCCTTCAATATTAAAATATAAAAGGAAGTGACACTCCAGTGAACATTTTCAAAACAACCATCAATTTGGTGTCCTGCATGATAAAGAGTGCTAAGAGATGCCTAATTAGATACTCAGTTTTGTCTATAACATGATTTGTGGGCAGGCCCCATGGGTGTTCCTACACTACCACATGGTAGACACTGAGTAGATAACTAACATATCTGGAGTGATTCACTTCAGCTGGGGGTATACATTAGTGGTAGAGCATTTGCCCAAAACTGTTTCTCTTACCTAAAATCCTTTAGGTTCTCCTTGCATATGAATTAAGTCTAAACTCTCTTGCCTAGTTTCAATTTCCCCAGAACTCACCTGACCTGTCTTATTTCTTATTGCTTCAATATGTACACAATTGTGCTCTGTCAAACCAGTTTTTAAATTTGTTTTTGGTCACACCTTTTTCTCTTGGTTATACTTTTTTTTTAACCAAGCAAAAAACCTCTTTCCCTTCATGTATCAAAATCTTACCTATCATTAAAATCAAGGTGAGATTCCACCTCTTTTTTTGAAGTCTTTTCTGTCTATATCTACAAAAAGATATTATGTTCTCAGAACTCTGATTCATGCTCTCAAAACATGACAATGAGTGGGCATCAATCTTACACTGCCTAGAGATGCCTATTTGATAGATGTGTGGAACTTCTATTTAAATCTCTGCTGATAGCTTGCTCTTCCAACTTGCCCTCCAAGTCTATAGTGTTTAATTGTATATAATAACACTGCCTTAGATATCTTAGAACCTCCAAAGTTTACGACTTCTATGGTAGCATATGATTTACTCCATAAAATGTTCAAATTTAAAGGAAGTCTTTTTTATGATTATTTCATTATGATGATTTTTCCTTTTTTAATTGGTTCAACATAGTGTTACATATTGGAGGGAATCATTGTTACATATTCATGCATACATAGGTATTGACAAAGTAAGTTAAGCCCGATCCTTGACCAGGATCTCTTCTCCTTCACCCATTCCCCGATTTCATGTCTCCTCTGTAATTTCCCCATGTTATAGATAGAAATGAGCATATATATGTACATTAACTATTGAAATATCTGAGTTTATATGCTTGCCTGAATATAATTTTGCTTCTCATGGGAGTCGAGTGTATTGATAACTCCCCTTTACCCTCCCTTCCCCCTTCTCTCTTCTCCCCTTACCTTCACAGCTATGGTTCCCCCAGCTTATGTGATACTTCAGCCTTGGTGGATTTATTAAGCTTAGCTAACTTTCATCATCCTATCTTAGGTTTTATTCTAGCTTCCACATATGAGAGAAAATATTTAACCTTTGAGTCTGAGTTTGGCTTATTTCACTCAGCATTATTTTTTCCATTTCCATCCATTTAGCTGCAAAAGCCATGATATCATTCTAATAGTAGAGTAAAACACCATTGTGTGTGTGTGTGTGTGCATGTGTGTGTGTGTATGTGTGCGTGTATCTTACAGTTTTTGGATCCATTCTTCTAGTGAGGGGCATCTGGGTTGATTCCATATTTTAGCTATTGTAAAATGAGCTAAAATAAGCATTGATATAGCTGTGTCTCGGTGGTATGCCGATTCTAGCTTTTCTGGGAAAATACCCAGGAGTGGGATAGCTATGTCATACAGTGGAACCATCCCTAATTTCTTGAGGAGTCTCTACACTGCTTTCGAGAGTGGCTATACAAGTTTGCAGTCCCTCCAACAGTGTGTTCATGTTATTAAAGGAAGTCTTTTACATATAATATATATTTTTAAAATTCTGAATCTCAATCCATTTAACCATGTCTTAGAAGCAAATCAAATCAACAAATACTTATTGAACCAATATGGTAGGTGCTGCAGAGAATATGATGACATAGATTCTTGTGAGAGACTGAATATACAATGGCTAGAGCACATATAAAAACAGAACTCTGACCCATGACCTATGCAGTAACCTGTCCAGAAATGCAACCACTATTTCTGCAGCAATCAACTAAAAATAGTAGGAATTGGTACCTGAATATTTTTCTTTTCCCCACTATAAAGTTTTTACACTGCTATGTTTGCCTTTGAATCACTGCTAAACACAAGTGATGGTGGCTGTTGGTCTTGGCAAGCTGCAAATCCAACTCATTCCTAAGTATTCATCAAATTTGTTCCAGGACTCTCCCTGGATTCCAAAATCTGAGGATACTCAAGTCCCATACATAAAACAGTGCAGTATTTGCACATAACCTACATATATCCTCCCATATACTTTAAATATAATCTCTAGATTACTTATAATACCTAATACAAAGTAAATGATATGTAAATAGTTATGTTTATTTAGGGAATAATGACAAGAAAAAGTCTGTGTGTTCTGTACAGGTGCTATTTTTTTCTTGAATATCTTCCATCTGCTGTTGGCTGAATTCATGGATACAGAATCCATGGATACAGAGACAGATTTACATATCCTTTGCTTATTCTCATTTGGTTGTTCATTTATCTCCATACTTGGAATTTACCTAATTATTACAGGTGTTTTCAACTATTAACTTAGAAACCCCAAAGATTGATGACACAGTCATTTGTAATTTTACTAGGATTTGAACCTAGTAAAATTAAATTCAAATTCAAATCATAGTCTTTGAGAGTGGTACACACTGACCTGTACACACACACATTTGTTTTTATATTCATATTGTAGCATATGTACTTTAGTGGGGAAACTATGTTCTCTAGACTGCATTTCAGGGTTTTTTTAAGGTGTCCAATTTATTGTCTGAGGAATATTAAACTACAATAGGGAGATTTCAAAAAGACTTGAATAACGATTGTCTTTGAAGAGTAAAAAGGAAGTTAATAAGAATAAAAGATCAAGCTACGAGGTTAGGAACACTGTGCTGCCACGTAGACTTAGGAATTAGGTATAATGGTTGAGACAACAGGATTTTCAAGTTCATTCAACAAATATTGACTGCTAATTCTGTAAAAGGTACTATTCTAGATACTGTGTGTATACACACACACATACGTACACTCACACATATATATGCCTATCTATATATATATATACACACAAGTATACAGTAGAGAACAAAAGTAATTGTTCTTGTGTAAACTAATATTTGAAAATGTACAGCTGGGATTTGTTGGGAGGCAAAGGTAATGACACATGTTTCTAAGATATCTGCAGGGTGATGAGTTGCTGTTAGCTGGGTCTATGGTAAATGCCTGTAGTCCCAGCTACTTGGGAGGCTGA
The DNA here is from genome assembly GCA_004027875.1 of Aplodontia rufa. Lineage (NCBI taxonomy): Eukaryota > Metazoa > Chordata > Mammalia > Rodentia > Aplodontiidae > Aplodontia > Aplodontia rufa. The sequence continues at coordinate 6,015 of PVKS010008648.1, read as the reverse complement.
GGCAGGAGGATTACTTGACCCCAGTTCAGTACTAGCTTGGGAAACTAGCCAGACAGTAGAGGGCTTGTCTAGCATGTGCAAGAACTTGGGGTGGATCCATTCCAAGTTCTGGAAAAAAAAACCATAAAAAAAACAGAGTTTGCCTTATCAATTCAGACACCATCCAAGAAAGACAGAGGTTAACTGAGAAATCAGCGTTGGGTAAGGTACATACACAAGGGAAAAATGAGAGGAATGCCTGAGATGGCAATGTTGGTATAATACAGAAACCATACCAAAGCCTATTTTTATAGAACAGTTCAGTGGAATTCCCCTCAGAGAATCCAGGGAAAGAACATTGATACAAGAGTTAAAATAGATTTTGACACTATCTGAACCATTCTGCCTAGAAATACTTTGTCCAACACAAAAATATTGGCAGCACCGTCCTTTAGCAGACACTCTAGAAATAGGTGGTAATAATGGTAACTTGCGTAGAAAATAATAGTTTGTATTATTTTAATTAAGAAACCCATATTTATAGATGGAGACACTGAAGCACAATAGAATGGTGATAACCTTCAAGATTATATAACTACCTATGGTCAGATTAAGAATTAGAACCTAGGGGCTGGAGTGGTGGCTCAGTGGTTAAGGTGCTTGCCTAGCACGAAAACCTGCACCCACAAGGAAGTGCTGGAGCAAGGAAAGCCACATGAAAAACTAAATAAAAAACTGTTTCTTCTGTCTCTGTCCTTCTCCCTCTCTTTTTATAAAAAAGACATAAGCTTTCATGAGTCTTAGATCCCTAGAGATACTCATAATGCTATTATTTTTTCATACTATACACCATACATGTAGCATAAAAAATCTTTAATTTTTTTGCATAAAAAATTCTTAGGCATCTTATGAGCCTGACAAGTCCAGTTAAATTACAGATCCTCTGAAGTCTCTTGCTTTCTAAGAACAAATCAAGATGCTGGCCAAGCCTGCTTTCTTATTGGATATTTAAGGTATTTAAGAAAAAACACACTTTAATAAGACTAACATGTAGGGAGTTCTTACTTTGTACCCTGAAGTGGTACGAGTCCATTACAAATCATGTAATCCTGCCCCGCATACGAGCGCGCGTACACACAATCATTATGTCCACTTTTTAGATGATGCCTAATGGCAGAGCCATGAGCTCGCCCGAGGACACACCTTGTAACTTCAAGAGTTACGATCTAGTTTACACACAAAATGTTCCAAGACTCAAAAGTATTCCCAAGTCAACTTCGCTTCGGTCTTCTCGAGAAAGGGATATTGAAAGTTTGGGGCCCGAACTTTTAAGAAACTGCTCCGTTGGATTTAGACGCTTTACCATTTCCTCGGCCCTTTGCACTTCCCGAGGCACCCGCCGCCGCTCCCCTCTCGCGTCCTACCTCCTCCCTTCACGGCCGCGCCCACTAGCTCCGCGCCCGGCGGCAGACAGCACCACACACCCAGCAGCCGAATCACCCTGGAGACGCGCCCTCTCGCAGTCTGGCGTCGCGCCGACGTGACGTAACCTGCGCGCCGCCGCCGCCGGGCCGGGAGGCGGGGCCGGGGGCGGGGCCGCGGGGCTGGCCGGCCGGGGGCGGGGCCGGGGCAAGGGCCGGGCCGAGCTCCGGGCCTCCGCGGCCATCGCTGTCTGCGGTGTCCGTTTCTTTCGCTTACTCCCCGCCTTCTAGGGCCCAGTGGAGCTGAGTGGCATCTACGACCTCGCCCTAACGGGCAACCGGGCTTCAGAGGCTCTGCCTCCACACGGCGCGATGTTGGGCGCCGCGACGGCCCAGTGAGTCCGAGGCCGCGGCCGTGGCGCTGGGCGGCGGCGGGACCTGGCCGGGTCCGCTCATGGTGCCGGCACGACGCCAGCGCGGGGCAGGAAGGCCAGGTAAGCAGGCAGGGAAGGGCCCGGAGTCACCTGGGGCCAGCTCCGGAACTGAATGCTCGTGAACTGCCGCGCCTCCAGCCCTCGGTGGCAGCCGGAGTGCCCCGAGACGTGACAGTCTCTGGGGACAGGGAGCGCTTGGAGACTGACAGGCGTCCGCACCGGGTTCAGACTGGCAGCTGAGGAAGCTGCTAGTGCACGCCGCCTCGGATTGATCTTGCTCCCTGGGGGAGGCGTCACGCGCTTCCCCTAATCTCCGAGAAAGAGAAGGATTCCTTCTAACAGCTGTCTCCCCGCCCTCTTCGTGACTCGCAGTTTCAATCTAAAATAAGTAGATGTAGTGACAGGATAGGTGGGGCACCGTGGGGGGTTCCTTTGCCTTTACCACTTGAGCTGCGTGGAAAGGCTTCTCTCTAGACGCACAGCAAATCACTTCCTCTCAAGTACACCAAAAGTCACTGCAGGAGCTCAGGGGCAGAAAACACTTAGGTAAGGACGCTGCCTAAACGCTCACCCTCCCTGGGTGGACTCCTGGAGGGAGAAGTCAGCCGAGTTCTGTGTGTGTGAAGCTCTCAGAAGCCGGTGTCCAGTAACTACTTAAACTCTTCTTAAAGATGCTGTGAGTTGAATATTGCCTTCCCACGTATCATGTGCTACTCTGAGTATTAATTTGAAGAGTGCAATGGACAGCATAAAAATCTAGAGAAATGTGTTGGTTATGTTTAATACATTTTTGGTATTTTTCTTTCCTTTGCTTTCAGTTTGAAGGTGTAGAGCAAAATAGGTGATGAATCTTGAATTCTCAACGTATTCATAAGCGATTTGTGGTTGTTTTTAGGTGCCCTGAGTTCTTCACCACCTTTTAGACTGAGAGTTGCCAAGTTTTCAGGCCTTGCTTTTGAGAACCTAAGAGAGAACATTAAAACAAGGTAAATTTTACACTTTTTGTACGCTTATGTGACTTTCGTACTGAACATTAGTTAAGAAATGTCAGATGGCTTTCATTTTTATATTGTTATTTTTCTGAAGTCATTTCTAATGAGATGTGTATTTTCAACAACAAAAAAAACAGATTGCAAATGGTGTGTGTATTTATCATGAACCGAATGAATTCCCACAACAGTGGCTTCACTCAGCGCAGGCGAATGGCTCTTGGGATTGTTATTCTCCTGCTTGTTGATGTGATATGGGTCGCCTCCTCAGAACTTACTTCGGTATGTACCTCTTCTCCAAGAATGTTGTTGTAGTAAAAGTATTAATGTTAAAAAAAAAGTGTTCATGTTAACCTCTAGTGTTTCTAGCCATTACTGTCTCATGCTTATCAAAGCAGCATTTTAAATATTGAATTTAAAAAAATATTGAATTAGTGTCATTCCTAGTTAAAACAAAGCTTATTCTTTGTTGTTATACAATTTTCTTGTATTTTGGGGCGGTTTCCTAGAAGGGAAGAATATTCATATTTTAATATGTGGAGGTGATTCAATTTCTTTCTTTTATTATCTGGTGAATAACTCTTCAGGATACAAGTCTTTCACCGTTTAGTAGAAAGTAAGACTACTTCTAGACTTGGGTGTAACTCAGTGGTAGAACATGTTTGAGGCCCTGAATTTGATTCCTAGCATCACATGTGCCCACACACATGTATACACACAAACATACACACAGATAATTTTGGAGAAATGACTAAAAGTGATTAAGACTTTTCATGTACAGGTCACTGATGCACATGTCTGGGTGCATCCACATTAATGTATTTGCTAATCTAAATGTTTTGAAGTGCAGGACACAATGATTGCCTTCAGTTAAATTTTGTGTTTATTCATGACCTATTGATAGTATGTGGCATTTTGAGTTCACAAGCTTAGTTTTTCTTTCTACTTGTACACATAATTCTGTCTGGTTGTTAATGATCACTACAGAGTGCAGTTTTTCAGAATTAAGTGCTTTTCAACTCACATGTTTCAATCTTAAGAAAATATACAAGAAGAAATTAACATTTATAAAATAAATTTAAATGTCAAAAGAATCATCTTCTCACATTGTACCTAAGTAAATAGTTGAATATAGCATTCTATGCTGTAAATAAAATAACTTTTTAGCCTTTTTGGAATTAGACTTGGGAATATAATAGGCTGTTCGTTTTTCACTTTAAAACTCCTCTATAAACTTCTTTTAGATTAACATTCTATAATTTTACCTCAAAGAAATCTGATGTTGGGAGGGAACTAAATCTAGCTAATAAGTGTTATAGTTTTAAGTAAACTTTTATTTAGGACCGAAGAGCACCTGATTAAATTATAATTTAGCAATTCATATCTAAGCAGTGTTAGACCCCAGAACTTTTTTTTAGTAATAATTTTATAACGTATGCATGTATCAAAACACCATATTGTACATAGTAAACATTAGTTTTTGTCAATTGTATCTCAGTGAAGCTAGGAAAAACCGTTTATTAAAAAGCAAACTTGGGCTAGAGTGGTGGTTCAGTAGTTGGTGTGCCTGCCTGGCATGTGGAAGGATGTAGTCTCGAACTCCAGCACCACAAACACAACTGTGTCAGAGAAATAAAAAACAGATGAATAAATAAAATTGATTCTCTCTTTCTCTCGCTCTCTCCCTCTCTCTTAAAAGAAAAAGCAAACTGTTTTAGTAAGACAAGGTTTTATAATTATCCAAGAGCATATGCAGTATGTTGAATTTTTCAACCAGATGAGCTCACCACAGTTCAGATAAATTGTGTATTTCAAAAAGAAAATGAATCCTTTTATTATAGAAGTTTTCTAATATATGCAAAGTAGATAGTATGATATGAGTTTTCATGTACCTATCATTTAGTGATTTTCACATTTTCCAAGCTTATCCAACCCTGCTCAAAACCTTTTCCCTGGAGTTGTCTTTTTTTGTTGTTGTTCTTTGTGGTATATGGGATGAAATCCAGGGGTGCTAAGGTACATCCACAGCCACCCCCCTTTTTTTGTACTGAGGATTGAACCCAGGGGTGCTTAACCACTGAGTCACATCTTAGCCCTTTTTATTTTTTATTTGGAGACAGGTTCTCACTAAGTTGCTTAGGGCATCCTGAAGTTTCAGACTGGCTTTGTATCTCAGCCTCTGAGCTTGTGGCATGTGCCACTTTGCATGACCCTATTTATTATTTTGAGACAGAGGATTACTAAATTGCCCATGATGGCCTCTAATTTATAATCCTCCTGCCTCAGCCTCCTAAATCACTGGGATTGCAGGAATGTGCTGCCATGCCTGGTAGCCTAAAGTATTTTAAAATAAATTCCAGCTGCATATTTTTTTCTCCTGTTTCCCTCAAACTGAAAATAACTTTTAGTTTTTTTGAAAACACAATTTATCATTAACATAGCTAACAAAATTAATAGTAGTTCCTTAAAATCACCAGATACCTAGTTCACATTCAATTTTTTTTCCAGTTGTATGAGACTTTCTTTTTCTTTTTAGATTCTTAGAATCTAAACAAAGATCACACATTGCTTTCGTTGTATCTTTAAAGTCACTTTTATTTCTCAAGTATATGTACCCTCCCTTTTTTGCATGTCATTGGTTTGTTGGAGAAGCGGGATAATTTTTCCTGTAAGATACATTATACCTCCTTGATTTTGCTGATTGCTTCTTTGTGGGCATCAGTTAGCTTGTTCTTTTTTTCTTTGATGTCATGTGAGATAGTAAGTAGTTGTAAGGTCTTGGTTTAGGTTGAGATTTTAGGAAAGAATAACTTGGTAAGTACTGGGTACTTCCTATAACATAACAATCAAGTGCCCGTAAATGCTGAATGAAGCACGTGTGACAGTAGGTCTCAGTTTGGGTGATACCAATTTAAGAACTACAGAATTCTTCATTAAACTTTAGTTACTAATGGAATAAACATGTATTTCATTAGGAAAAATAGTGATTTTTATAAGGACCATTTTTGTTCTGTATTTCTTAGCTGGAATTTTTTTAAAGAGAACTTTGCTAAAACTACCATTTGGTTATTCTGATGCATAGTTCATATACAAAAGGTTGAGCATTCTTAAATTTTTTTTCCTTTGTTTATTTTAGAGTAGAATTGCCTTAGCAACTTCTGGTAGTAACCATTGACAGTTTTTTGGCATCAT